>JAHBCN010003951.1:0-69226 GCA_019359885.1 Listronotus oregonensis
TACTAACAATAAATGGTGCTGTAAATACAATATTTGCATGTTTCAGTGCTTGGACGGTTGACGGAACGGGGAAAGGATGGATTAAACCGGAAAACCGCACTTACGTACTCTGGTACTTAGAAGTATATATGTATATATATATATATATATATATATATATATATATATATATATATATATATATATTCATGTTCAAAATTAGGTCGGCACTCTTGCTAATTTTTTTATTATAAGAGATACAAGTTAGTTAAATTAGCAAAGTTGTGTACATTTTTTAGCAGATTACAATAACAATAATAAAAAAACAAATGAACATCCTATGTACGAGTTATTCACAACAATATACATTTTTTTTAATGCAACACCCTGTATTTGTTACGTTATCTCGGAAGAGAATGTAATTTTCTATATAATTAGTTATTTACATTTTTTTCCTAAAATAAAAAATAGCAGTTAAATGCATTTTTCCATAACTGGACGCAGGCAGCCATGGAATTATTAAAATCGCATTTTTTGTACAAATTATCGTGGTATGCTATGACAAAAATAAAAAAAAACAAAAGATAACATGTGTATCCGCCATGATGTTTTAGTGACAACTAGTAAATCATAAGGCAACAGTTCATTTATGCTATTGTTGTTTAAAATGCTGTTATTTGGAGAAGTTTAATATAATAGAATGCTACATAATTTGTCAAAAAAAATGGCATCAGGCTTTAGAGTAAAACTATTTCCAGAAAGAAATATGCCAAACAGAAGATATTTTTTACTACTTTAACGAAAGTTTCAATAAAACAAAAGTGTTTTTTAAGAGTAGAAATTAGAAAAACCTTTATAATTAATCAATAAACAGAAATTAATGTTTTGGCATATTTAAAAGTTTATCATGAAAACTCCACAAGGGACTGTAGGTCAGATCTTGATCTATGCTAAGAAACCATTAATAAAATTAAAAAACAAACATAATTATGTACCCCACAAATACAGACCCACACAAACTTTGTTGCCAGGTGATTACAAAAGACGTATAAACTTTTGCCAATGGTTTTCAAATGCTGATATAGAAAATCCAAACTTTTTACGATTAATTCTTTGAAGCACTGATACTAACTTTAGTAATAAAGACACGTTTAACCGAAATAACCAACATTATTGGAGGATTGCAATCTCCTGCGCCATCATCCTTTCAATCCACAAAGATATTTTTGCTTAAACGTATGGTGCTGCCTTATTGGATCAAAAATTGTTAGACCTGTGTTTTATAAAGGAACTTTAACAGGCAAACAATATCTGAATTTACTAAGAAATTTGTTAAAGGACTTTTTGGATGATGCCAATATATCCATTATTAGCATAATGTATTTTATTAATGTTACTTAGTTATGCGTTATTATTAAAAAAAAAACTGAAACTACGATATTTATTATTTACCCATATAATTAGTAGGTTTGACAAATTATATCCTTTATGGCAAACTTTATTTAAATTTGGTTTCTGACATGGATGTACTGCCATGCCAGAAACGTGTTGCATTTAAAAAAGTATATTATTGTGAATAACTCGTAAATCTGATGTTCATTTGTTTTTCTATTATCGTCATTGCAATCAGCGTAAAAATGTACACAACTTTGCTAATTTAACCTAACTTGTATCTCGTATAATAAAAAAGTTATAGTTAAGTGCCGTTAAGTTAGTAATAGTGCCGACTTAATTTTGAACACGGTGTATATATACCTATATATAAAATTCTTCGTGAGCTGTCATAAAGATACAAAAAAATCTCGTTTTAAATTTTTTTTTCAATTAGATAAAAGACATTTTTATTAACTCATATTTCAATTTTATTTAATTCTTAAGAAAAACCGTTTAACGAGTGAACTACCTTAACATCTTTGGCGACCAATTTAACGCTATATTTATATAATCATTTAACTTTAATTATTTTCTAAAGTGTTAAATGCAATATCTTTACAATTTTTTATAGTTGTCGAACGTAGTGTTTTAAATCTTTACCTTCGTTTCACCGAAAACAGGGTAAAGCAATACATTTCATTCAAGAGTGTGTTTTCTCCCTTTTCTCAATTGCCTTTTCTTAATTAAGTGTTCTATTGGGAAAAATATCCACTCTTACTAGATTGAAAATTCGTGTAAATAGTATAAGTAAAGCTAAGTGCTCTACGAGAAAAAGAAACCATTTATTTCGATTATATTCTAATGGTTATTTATGTTCTTTCATTTATTTCGGAAATTGACTCTAGATTTACACTAAACTATTATCTACTTATATACGTACCAAACAGGTAATTATATATTTTGCAGTCAAAGTTCCACAAATGCACAAAATATTTGACCTAAACCTACAAAAATTAATATTTAAGATTGACACCATTTATCTTTATTTTTAAAGATGTTGTATTCTCAATGAAATTTTAAAATGCAGGTTACGTACTGTAGGCATCATTAATAGTTTTTGTAATATATCGCCCTTCTATGATCTGGATCAGTGGTTCCCAAACTGGGAGGCGCGCTACTTCGGGGGGCGCAAAGGAACATTAGGGGCGGGGGCAAGAGCTCAAAAAAGTTAATACAAATTTTTATCTCTAAATAACAAAAAACCGGTTTAATAAATATATATATATATATATATATATATATATATATATATATATATATATATATATATATATATATATATATATATATATATATATATATATATATATATATATATATATATATATATATATATATATATATATATATATATATATTATATATATATATATATATATATATATATATATATATATATATATATATATATATATATATATAAATATATATATATATATATATATATATATATATATATATATATATATATATATATATATACTTAAAATTTGTTTTCTTGAACCGGCTTGTTTGGCCTTTCTGAATGTCTACAACAAGTATAATTTATTTTAAAAATGTTTAATTTACGACACAATATTTAAAATAGGATGTAGAGGATTTTTTTTAACAATTTAAAATTTATATCATTATATACTAGCAAAAACATACTAGATTTCTTTTGACTCACCAATAAGATGATAATCCATTTAAAATAAAAACATATATGTGTCACAACAATTTAAAATTAACATGTCAAAATTTAAAACTATTTAGAAAGACAACCCACAATCTGTACATACATATACGGTTAAAATATTACTATTAAGATTGGCTCAGGTATTGAGATGTTGGTATGTTTTTTTTTCGGTGTTTGTGGTTTTTATTTATGTTAATTATATATAATATAATTATATTTTTCCCCAATTCTGATTTAACATTGATTATAATTGTCAACATTTCTCGCTAATTTACATTACATTATAATAAATTTTACTTAAATTTTTTATATCGGTCTTGTCGTTTATTGCATTTGTGTTGTTTTTAATGTAAAACATTTCCATAAATTCTCTTTTTTGATTATTAAATTTAGTTTTTGGTGTCTTGGGAATTGAACTTATGTAATGTTTGGCTTTCGTGTTTTGTTAATGCCGTTTTATTTTTTTTTGTCATATTTGTGGCCATTTAGTCGGTTTTGGAGGTATTGTGTTGTTTGGCCTATGTATACGCTTGGACAGTCGTTACAAGGTATTTCATATATTGTATGGGTCTTTTTTTTTTGGGGTTTTACTTTTCAGAAGCTAAAATGCCTTTGCAAAAGGTTATGACCTTTATGACATACAGAAATATTTTGTTGTTTAAAATATGTTTGTAGATTTTCCGATAAACCTTGTATATATGATATAGATAAAAAGTTGGTTGCATCTTCATTTGGTTGATGTTGAGTGTTATCATTTAATTTTTGTATTCGAGACTTAAATAATTAATTAATTAACTTTTTTGGATAACTATTTTTAATGAGAATATCCTTTGCTTTTTTAACGGCTGTTTAAAAAATGTTTACAATTATAATTAATGTTAAATCAGATTAGGGAAAAAATATAATTATATTATTTATAATCAACATAAATAAAAACCACAAACACCGAAAAAAAAAACATACCAACATCTCAATACCTGAGCCAATCTTAATAGTAATATTTTAACCGTATATGTATGTACAGATTGTGGGTTGTCTTTCTAAATAGTTTTAAATTTTGACATGTTAAATTTAAATTGTTGTGACACATATATGTTTTTATTTTAAATGGATTATCCTCTTATTGGTGAGTCAAAAGAAATCTAGTATGTTTTTGCTAGTATATAATGATATAAATTTTAAATTGTAAAAAAAAAAATCCTCTACATCCTATTTTAATTATTGTGTCGTAAATTAAACATTTTTAAAATAAATTATACTTGTTGTAGATATTGAGAAAGGCCAAACAAGCCGAAACGTTTGTAAATAAATTCAAATTGAAATGAAAACTCTTTTTATTTGGTAATTAAAAAATAACAAGAACCACTATGCCCAAGAAAATATAAAGAATATATTATAAATGGTTCAAGAAAAACAAATATATATATATATATATATATATATATATATATATATATATATATATATATATATTATATATATATATATGGAAACGTTGTCTGCAAGTTAAAGCAAGAATTTTTTTCTTATTTCCGAAATTGACTTCATTATTGAAGAATACTGACGACACTGCTAAAAACGAAGAGATTACAACCTATATTATATCTCATCTAGGAAGTCTCTTCTGAATTCCAACAATATTTTCCAATTTACATGAGAATGAAAAAAAAATAAAATTTGCTTAAAATTATTTTAATTTTGATATAAACATCCTTCCAAAAAATGCAAGAACAAGAACGGCTAAAACACGACTCTGTAGCGAAAAATGATTTAAAAATTTGGTATTCACATTTTAAAAAAATATCTTCCCATCTTCCTTTACTCGTTAAATGGATTTGAAATTTTACATATTATTCTCGACAACCTACTTACGTGAAAAGGTTTTTATTTTAATGAAAATTAAAACAAAATAACGGAGCCAGTTGATGTTGCCACTGACCTACGTTTCCTTTTCAAAGATGAAACCAAGAATTTCCGACCTTGTTAAAAATGCAGCACCACTTCCCATTAGATTAAATTAGTGTTTAAATGTTGTTTAATGCCTCTTTTTATAAAAAAAAAAATGTTTCTGTATAGTCGGGGGAAGTGGGGGGAGGGGCGCGACCATTTATTAATTTCTAAAAGGGGGCGCCATAAAAAAAAGTTTGGGAACCACTGATCTAGATAGACTGGGCCAAAAAAAAGAATGTTTTTGTTTTTTAATGAAACTCCAAAAATATTATCCAGGATGACTAAAAAAAGGTATCGTCAAAATTTGAGTCCTTAATTTTAACATTAGGAGGTTTATCATCGCGGATTTCAATTTTTAAATCTGTACGCAGCTTCTGCTTAGATCTTTTTAACAATATATCTGAAAAAAAAATTGTTTATACATATTTTTGTAAAAACTTAAATTTCCTAGAAAAAGATTTGATTGAATATTTTCGTCCTACAAGCCGTTTACACGTAATCTTGCCTTGAACTTTGATACGATTTGATTTTCTAACTTTGAAATTTTGTAACTGATAAACCAACGATTTATTGCTTTATAGAAAATTAAATGCTTTACAACAAAAGTATCTTTACATAACATATATATATATATATATATATATATATATATATATATATATATATATATATATATATATATATATATATATATATATATATATATATACAGTGACCGCCAGAAAGTACGGAATATGGAAAATTATTATCGTTAAAAAAAATTGATTTCGAAATCTTCGTCATTCTACCCCGAAACAATAGAACGATCCTGATTATCATTTGTTATTTGGCAGAAAATTTTAATTTTGTTAGGTCGGTTGACCGAATGTCCCCTTATTTATCAAAATATCGAAAAATTTTATAAAGATAAGTGGTTCAGAATTTAATTCTATGGCTATGTGTAAAATTTTGAGCCATTTGGATAAAAACAAAAATTTTGACATTTTTTTTCAATAAAAATATTTTTGTTTGAAAAATTTTTCTTTACCATTAAAAAACAGGTTTTCCAGACCTAAATTAATGTTTTGGCACATTTTTGTTTACTTTAGTAAGTCAGTCCTTTTTGTCTTATTTTAATTATAACATTAAATCGTTTAAACGGTAAAAATTAATATTTGAAATTCCGAGTTACAGTATTCAAAAAATGCCTATGCAACAACTCGGGTTTTCGAAAAATACCATTTTTTTAAATTTTCCTCGGCAAAAAAGGACTAACTTACTAAAGTAAAAAAAAATTGTGCCGAAACATTAGTTAAGGTCTGTAAAACCTGTTTTTAAATGGTAAAGAAAAATTTTTCAAACAAAAATATTTTTATGGAAAAAAAATGTCCAAATATTTGTTTTTATCCAAATGGCTCAAAATTTTACACATAGCCATAGAATTAAATTCTGAACAACTTATCCCTATAAAATTTTTCGATATTTTGACAAATAAGGGAACTTTCGGTCAACCGACCTAACAAAATTCAAATTTTCTGCCAAATAACAAATGACAATCAGGATCGTTCTATTGTTTCCCGAGGTTTAAGTGATGCAGAGATGATCTGCGAAATCGATTTTTTTCTAAACGTCATAATATTTTTTTTCATATGTCGATAATTTCTGGGATGTATATTATAATATATATTTATTATATATATATATATATATATATATATATATATATAATTTATATATATTTTAAAATATATATATATATATATATATATATATATATATATATATATATATATATATATATATATATATATATATATATATATATATATATATATATATATATATATATATATATATATATATATATATATATATATATATATATATATTTATATATATATATATATATATATATATATATATATATATATATATATATATATATATATTTATAGTCACTACGATTACTGGTATTGTTTATTGGTATTTTTCCCGTATGGTAAATTTCATTTTATAAAAATCATTATTAGTATACTAATTGTTGGAAGTAAGCAAAATATTTGATATAAAAATATATTCATATTATCACATTTATTTTGCCGAGTGTCTTTTTACCTTCCTTCTTGCCTTATTTTAGCATTTTTTTATAGCCGAACTCCAAAATCTCTTTTTTATATACGACATTATCATATTTTTCACACAACTAAGGATTTTTTAAATTGAACAATTTTATCCCCGTGGCAAAATTGGTTCTCTATAGAAAAGCTGGCATACAATTTTTTTTAACAATATGGACCTTAAGTTTGAATACATTTTAGTAAAAATTTTTAAATTAGTAGTTAGAGTTTAAAGCATTGCTTTTGCAAATCTAAATTATGCAGTATTTATGCCATAGATTCGGAAAATTATATAGTATGGAAGAAGTTTCAACTAATAAAGGCATTTAAAGACCATCAGTAACAATTTCAAAAAAATAATTCATGGAAATTAAAAATGCAGAAAAACGTCATCATCTAATGGTTTTTTTTTATTTGTTTACCTTTAAGATAGGCGGTATTTTTAATTTTTTTGGAATAATTCAAAATGAGGAAACGTCGTTCTACGTTCCCTGTGTATTATCATTGATTTTTGATAAATGACAAAGAAATTTATAAAATAAAAACTTTAAGTAAGCATTACTATTACTATAATGTTAAACATTTCTACCCACGTCTCGTCCAAATAAAAAATATTTCGCCCTTCTTGGCAATATTTTCGTATTTATGTATATATTTTATAATGAATATATTAGGACCACCATTAATTTTTTTATTTTGAAATTTACGCCAAAAAAAAACCCTTTGATATTAGTAACGTCCTAAGTGTTTTTCTAGAATATTAAAAATTTAAATCTTCTCGAATTTTTGCAACAATTTTCTACTTGTCGGGACAACTTTCAATTTAAGATAAAACCTATTTATCATATGTCTTATCACTTGAAAATCAAAATTTTTATTCTTCTCGAAAGAAAAGACCCGTGTTTTTTAGGACTGGATAACATTTGATGGGTTATTTTTCAACCGTTCCTTATCTTCTTTATTAATTTTTCGTACAGTTGATAAACTCCGGTGTAAAGAGATACCCGATCAAGCTTACGTTTAATGGCAATTTTAAAGAAGTTGGGCTTCTTCATCGCAAACCCTATTAACAAAATAAAACAAAAATAAAATGGACAAAAGTATATTTAAAGTAGCTTTTATTTAATTTATGAAAAGCTGTATGTTATTCGTGATAAGTGATTCTGAAATAAAAGCGTATTACTCAGTCTTTTTTTAGTGACAAGCGGGTTCTAATCATCGAGACTTACCCGCTTTCGTTACTTGCTAACAGCTTAATGAAAACAATACTTTTTTCATATTTTTGACGTAAAAAATGGTATAAAGACGAATAAAGACCCTCTTCGTAAAAAATGTTGCAAAAGATGACTTGCCAACTTTAGTTGCCGCTAATATTATAAAGCTTTTTTTTCTATATTTATTGTTTAAAACCCCAATAGAAAAAACATGATTACTGTTTTATAAGATTATTACTTACCATAAACATTTGCTATTACTTCTTTTGTTTGTCCTTTTATTGTCTTTTCGCAATAAATTTTTTTTTTAAAAAATGAAAACATTGAAATACTATTTAAAAATCAAATAAGAACTAAAAAATGTATATACAAGGTAGAAAAACAAAAACAACAAAAAAGCAAAATTACAAACACCAAATTTAACACTTAGAAATAAGGATAAAACCTTGGCCCCGACACTGAATGTTTAAATATTCGACTTTCCCAAAAGAGGAACCAGAAACAGCGCAAACACTTCCAATCACAAGAAAATTTTCCCCCTAGAAACAAAACATGTGACAAGCTCCACCAACCAGGTTCGTTTACTTCGCAACGGGGCAAGCTTTTGTTTCATGGGGTTTTGACAAAATCGATAAGGTCTTTGGAAAAAATAACCTAATAACATAATTTTCTTGTAAAAAAAAATAGATATTAAATAAAAATTAAAGTATATAAAACCAATTTAATTCTCAGCTTTTTTTCAATATTTTTTTTTTTTGTAAAAAAAAAATTTTTTTAACATTAAAATTACTACTTAATATAGTAAGTACTATTGTTTTTTTAGTTAAACTTGGCACACACATATTTTGTTCGAAAAAAATTTCCTTTCCCTCCCCGTTAAGTTTGTCAGACATTTGACATAGTGGCAAAAATAATTTTCCCCTATATTATTTATGACAAAATAAACGCAAATCTCTGGCAACAGCTCAAATAACTTGAAATTTTAATCCCTGTGTCCTTAGATCTTAACTGTATCGGACATGCCTGGGGTATTCTGGGAAATACTCTAATCCAACTTCGCAACATTACAGACCTAAGGGGAATTCTTTGGGATTTATGTGCTTTTCAGTATCAAAACCAAATTAATGACCTTATTCGACATAACAATTCGATAAATTTAGGCATTTATATACAAAGTGTCCAATATTTTATGGCACACACTCTGAAGGGAAAACCGCAACATTTTTTAAAATTTATTTTACTTTTAATAAAATTTGTGGACCACTTACATACCCCACATCCAGACCTAAAGGGAGTTGTTTGGGATTTATAGGCTTCTTAGTATCAAAACTAATTTAATGTATTTATTCTACATAAGAATTCGATAGATTTAGGTAATTTCTATTGAATTTGCGGGGGGCCTTTATAAACATTGAAAAAATTTTAAATTTTAAAAAAAAAACACTCGGTGTAAAGTTTCACAAATTTTTATTCAGATAGATCTGAAGTTTTCTTTTTCACGACCATTTTCAAAGATCTTTTAGAAGAATGAGTTAAAAAAATAAAATAAAATTATCTTAAACTTACACAGATGGCCTATAGTAAACATTTTATGGCACTAAATTATTTTGATTGCAGCGTCTAAGATGGGCGTACCCAAAACTGTTTGAGTATTTTTAAAATTGTCTTTATTGCTTATAGTTTTTTTAAATCCCAAAATTTCCCAAAAATAATCCATTTTTTTCCCCTTTGGGGAAAATTTATGTAAAAATTTTTACATCCCCATTTTTAAAAAAATTATTTTGGGGAATTTTTCCCCCAAAACCGGTTTTTTTGCTGTGTAGAATTGAATTCCTGTTTTTTTTTATTCTATCCTGTAAAGAACGCCCTGTTTCCCCCCATATAGGTTGCGTCACACTCATTACAACATATTTTATATTTTCCCGGGGTTTTGATTCTTAGGACTTTTTTCTTTTTTATTTACTAAAACCCTTGCCAAATTATTTTTTTTTAAATGAAATACAATTAATTCCTAATTTGCAAAATTATTCAATTCTATTACTTATACCAAAACATAATTTATAGCAAACCATTTTTTAGCCTTACTATCATTTGAAGAAAATTTGAAAAAAAATTGTAGTTTAGGGGGTTATTGTCTATGTTTTAAAAAAGTTCAATATTTTATGACACGCTCTGTGAAGGGAAAACTGCAACATTTTTAAATATTAAGTATACTTTTGATAAAATTTGTGGACCACTTACATATCCACATTACAGACATAAAGGGAGTTGTTTGGAATTTATGGGCTTCTCAGTATCAAAACTAAATTAATGTCCTTATTTTACATAACAATTTGATAAATTGTGGTAGTTTTTGTCTATGTTTATAACACGCTCTGTAAGTGGAAAACCGCAACACTTTTTGATATTTATTTTATTTTTGATAAAATTTGGGGACCACTTACATATGCCACATTACAGACCCAAAAGGGAATTATTTGGGATTTATGGACAAAGGAAAAAATGCAACACTTTTAAAATTTATTTTATTTGGGGTAAAATTTGTGGACCACTTACAATGCCACATTACAGACCTAAAGGAATTTTTTTTTGGGTTTATGGGCTTCCCAGTATCAAGGCAAAATTAATTTTTTTATTTTATATAACAATTCAATAAATTTAGGCATTTTTTTTTCTCTATTCAAAGTGTCCCATTTTTTGTTCTGTGAAGGAAAAACCGCAAAATTTTTTTTAAAATTTATTTCATTTTGGGAAAAAAATTTTAGACCATTTACACCCCATTCCAACCCCACGGTTTTTTAAGATTTCAGGGTGCTCAATGCGACAAAGGTTCCAAGGAAAAAACCCCGGTGGAAAAAATGAGTGTAATTTTTAAAAAAAAAGTATTTCTTAAATCGATTTTAATTAATTTAAAAAAAATTTCAAACTATAAGAAAATAGTTTTTATTTATATAACACTTATTTCCCGAACCTGTGACATATGTTTATCTAACAATGTAGTTTCTTCAGAGTAGTAATATTAGGGTAGATTTAAAAAACAAATAGTGTGCTTTTTTTAGTCAAAAAATCTATGGTAATTATAAACTTGGCTATTTTTCTTATTTAATTTTAAGGGGTTTTTAAAAAAAGGGGCCATCGTCGGGGGGGGTTTTTTTAAAAAAATTTAAAAAAACCATGGGGCCGGAAACACATGGGTTTTCCGAAATACAGGGATTAAAAATTTTTAATTTTTTTTTAAAAAAGATTAAAAACCCCCAACCGATTTTAATGAAACTTAGAACTTGAAAGTGTATTAATAAAGTGCATAGTTTTAAGTAAAAATCTGCTTACAGCTGCGGCAGTGGCGTGCGGGGTTACTGAAAAAAGGGGGGAAAAAAGAATAGGGGGCCACTGACTTTGCCAATGTTGATGCAAAAGTTATGGGCTTATTACATAAGCCAAAAAAGTTACCTCTTGGTATTTTTTCGTTTGGGTTTCCCCCTTTGCAGATATGGTTAATTTTAAAAAAATGTGAAAAAAACTCATTGGGGCGGCGTAATGAAAAAAAAAATCGTATAATGCCATGAAACTGTATTTTTTTACAGTTCTCTAAATTCAATAATTTTAAAAGGGTTTGTGGGGCAAAAGTTTTTTTTATTTTTTAAATTTAGCAGTTTTTTCGATTTTAGTTATTTTTTTGATCGTGTTTGTTTGTTTGTTTCGTTTTTTTTTTATTTGTGTTTAGATTTTTTAAGCTGCTATTAATATTATTTCCTCCTATCAAGATGGTTTTCATCAACTACACTTCAGCCGAATTGACTGATATGTTGTTAATTTATGGACAAACAAATCAAAATGCTAGACAAGCTGTGCGAGTTTATCAGGAAACTTATCCCCAAAGAAGAATTCCTGGTAAAAATATTTTTCAACGTATTGTAAGTCATTTAAGAGAAACTGGTTCTTTAAAACCTTTAAAAGCTGATTCTGGACGCAGAAGATACCGCCGAACTATACGAGTCGAAGAGGCAATATTAAATAGAGTTGAACATGATCCTAGTACAAGTACGAGAATTGTTGCAAATGAACTGGGAAATATTTCGGCATCATCAGTTCATAGAACTCTAAAGGAGCAAAGTTTATATCCCTATCATTTTACACGTGTCCAGGAACTTCTACCTAGAGACTTTCAACCAAGGGTAATGTTTTGTCAATGGTTCTTAAACAAACTGAGACACGACCATCATTTTTCTAAACGTGTACTATTCACTGATGAGGCGTCATTTACGCGAAAAGGTATGGTAAATTTCCACAATTTACATACATGGGCCAATGATAACCCTCAATCTCTACGAGTAGCAAATTCGCAGTATCAATTTTCCATCAATATTTGTGCTGGTGTTATTGGAAATCACATAATTGGTCCTGTTGTTCTACCGAATCGTCTTGAACAGGAATCATATTTAAAATTTTTACAAAATTATTTGCCGGAGTTACTACCATTTTTTTGTAGAAATGGTACAATGTGGTTCCAGCATGACTGTGCGCCTGCACATTTTGCAGCAGTTGTAAGAACATATTTAGCTGACACATACGGTCACCGATGGATTGATCGTGGAGGCGGTGCCATGGCCACCTCGATCTCCGGACCTGAATCCACCAGGATTTTTATTTGTGGGGTCATTTAAAAGAAATAGTTTATAAAACACCATTAAATACACGAGAAGAATTATTGGAAAGAATAGAAAATGCATTTGTCAGCATTAGAGAAGATCACAATATTTGCAGAAGAGTAAGAAGATCTTTGCGGAGAAGGTTAAATGCTTGTAACAACGCTAATGGTGGTCACTTTCAACATTTTCTTTAGCTTTAAGTCAATTGTGTATTGTACAAAAACAAGAGTTTTGAATAATCATGGTGTTTCTATGATTACTTTTTTCATTACGCCGACGAATGGGTACTTTGCACATTTTTATAAAATTAACCATATCTGCTAAGGGAAACCCTAAACGAAAAAATACTAAGAGGTAACTTTTGTGGCCTATGTAATAAGCTTCATAACTGGTGCATCAAAATTGGCAAAAGTCAGTGGCGCACATATTCTTTCTCTAAATACATTTTTATAGTTACCCGGGGGCGCGCCAATGCCGCAGCTGTAAGCAGATTTTTACTTAAAACTATGCACTTTATTAATACACTTTCAAGTTCTAAGTTTCATTAAAATCGGTTGAGTGGTATTTAAGTCATCTGAAAAAATTGAGAAAAAAAAATAAAACTTTAACTCCCTGTATTTCGGAAACCATGCGTTTCCGGACCCATGTGCATAGGACTTTTTTTATTATTTTTTAGTAAAGAATTACCCCTCAAACGATGGTCCATGTTTTTTGAAACACCTTGTATAGTTCTAGTCAAGAAGTAAGTTTTCTTTAAAAAATAGTTAGAAGGATTCGAAAAATATGAGCGATGGCTCATTCGACGCGGATTGCAATTCTGAGGAATGTGTCATGTCAATTTTTTTCTGCAGAAGTCCTTTTTTCAACAACAAATTAAAGTTTTAAATAATAATCAGAGAGTTGGAAGTTTTTTATCGGAAATTTTATCCTCTTTAAGGATCTTAAGGATTATTTGTCCTGCCAAGCAATTTAAGTAACTGACACACATTTAAGCACTAAATTTGCGTTCAAAATTTTTGCACTTATTGTTTTGAGGCTTTTTTAAATTTATTTAGTTTTGCTTGTGTTAAAACCAATAAAGTATGACTTAAAACTGTGTGCCTTTTATTTAAATGAACGAACGAGATGGAAAAGAAGAGATTTAGTACACTGAAATTAAATTTCTTAAACACACCATTTCGATTATTGGTTATAAGAGCCGTACTTTTTAAGATCTTTTCTGTCTCTAAAATAAATTACTTGTATTTTTTTAAATCTCATTTTACATCTAGTATTTTGTTTTAATTTAAGGGATAACTATTTAATCACGTTATATAAAAAACTGGTATTTTATTTGGTGGACTTTTTAAAAGATAGAATTTGTATCTACCTTAAAAATGTTTTTTGTATTTTGATAGCTTAGATATTTAAAAATATCTCCTTAGAAGGATTTTTCGAAATTCGAATTATTTTCAAAGTTATGGCTAAAGTTGTTGTTCGGTGCAATGAAGCTAAAATCGAAAGCTCTGAGATATGAGCTTTAAGTGCTTTAAAAGAAGGAAGAAGTGCTCGTCTTTCAAAGATAAATTCGTTAAATATTTAATTTAAGGTAGAAGAAGGCCTAATATATGCAGCCAAAATCGCTGATTAAAGAAATGTAAGTAATATATACTGTTCTATCTGTTAGACTACCTGAAACTTAACTTAAAACTTTAAACGCCTTTTTCTTGAAACTACTTTTTTCGAAATGTTTGTCACAAAATATCAAGTTGTAAAAAACCGATTTTCTTGAAAGTTACCTTAAATTTTCTTAATGGCAGAAACCAACAAAAAATCAAAATTTTTAATTTTTACTATTTTTTAAAAATTTGGAAAAGTTTAAAAAAAAAATACCTTTTTTTAAAAAACCGCCATTTTGCGAGAATTTTTTTCTCATTTTTTCTGGTTCCTGTCATAATGACCTTTGTATTGATAAAGAATTTACAATTTTTTCATTTTATAGACGACCCAAAGAGACCAAATCGTGACTACATAAACACGTTTTTTCCCTCTACTTCAACAGCGTGTCACTTTGTAAAATATGTTTTTTTTGTGAATTTCTAAAATTTAAATAAATGATAAAAATGGCTAGCCAAAATATTAATTGTTTTTTTAATCGGCCGTCAAAAAACAGCCAAAAGTCGGCCTTCTAGACTAGAATACCCCCTTAAGGCTTATAACCAACGAATTCTTGTATAGAAATAAAATAAACAAACCCTGTTTGACATTAATATATTCAGGGGGGCAAGGAGGGATAGTTCTTGTAAACACACTGGACCGGCAACTTTGCTTAAACACAGTAAATAACATTACTTTGGAAATAATACCTTTTTCAATGTTTATGGCATTAAACCATAAATTACATTTTTATAAATCCATGATTCTTTATTTTTAAAAATAATTTTTAAAGCCAGAAATCTATTTTTGTTTATTATCTGAAGTGGCAGACAGATATGACATTTACTTTAGATGCTCAACTCGATTGCTGTTGATCAAGTCAGTTTACAAAACGTGTTATTGAATAATACAACCTACTAGAAAGAGATAAAATGACATCGAAGTGCAGATTTACTATTATTTTTTATTAAACGAATGCATCAGCTGTCCAAAACAACCTTCTTTCCGGTGCTTGGAACTGTCATATTAATAAATGTTTATATTTAAATCGATGTTGCCTATATTAACACAAAAACAAATATTTTTGAATAATTTTATTACATTTTCAAGGTAATTTCCTAATTTTGGTTTTTGAGATCTGGCAATTTGTTTACGTTTTTCCAAAACAAAAACAAACAGATCACTATACCAAACACCCTGCCTACAAACTGGCGTTGCGTTAATTCTAGTACTTGAGTTCGTTGCTTATAACATTTAAATCATCTATTTTCTTAAATAATATTGATTTTTTAATGTTAAAATGTGACATGCTTGTCAAGTTGTTTTAATTTTGATATTGATTGCAGGAATTACTCTATTTAAATGGGGTGTATTCTTAATATCTGATATGTTTGACAGATCTTATGTTTTTTAAAAGAGTCATATTTGACCAGAACTTACATTTTTAAAATTCCATTTTTTGGCAATACACTTTCAACAAATATAAAATTATTGATAGAAATAATTTTTAATGGGCACAATATTTTTGTCATCTGTCACATTTTAACAGATATTATTTTTAACAGGTTTATTACTTTTGATAGCTAATTAATTTTGACACCCCATAATTTAAACATACATTATATTTCTGGCTAAAAGCATAAATTTATGTCAAAAAATTTTTACAAAAGCAGCCGTTTTTTGCAAAAAAAAAGGGCCCGAGAAAAGAAAAAGCCCCCGTCACGGCTGGTATTTCGACGGGACCCTTTAATTTGGTGGGGTCGCCGAAATATCAACGCGGAGAGATAGATGAGAGAGAAAGGTTGTATCTTTTTCTATTCCTTCCGCACGTTTATTCCAAGCCAAGCGGCAAGGCAGAAGCTGAAAGTTTAAAACCAACATAAATTATGCTCAAAAAACGCCAAATTAAAAACACAACTTTGAGAAAAATCTAGCGAAATTTTTTTGCTATCCCTAAAACTCAATACAATATAAAGTGTCTTTTATCCAATTAAAAAGAAACATTTTTTATTATCTGTGAAAAGAGCAACAAGCAAATTGTGCACAATTAACATTGTCGATATATGTCATGTATGAAAGTCAGATTTATTTGAAATATCTGAAAACGGTTTTTACGATATTTTTAAAAAACTCATAACATTAATCATAGTATTAGAAAATTTAAAAAAGCCCCAATAGGGTTTTTCATATTTTTTTATTAGTTATTCAAAGCCCATGAAAATAAAGGAAAAATATTTTTCCCGATTTTTTGGCCTCCGGAAACGCCTTAAAAAACCATTTTAAGTTTGATTTGAGGACGTCACGGCCCAAATTTTCTATTGGGGAATTTTGCTTTGTTGTCAGCTTTTTTTTATTCGATACCCTGTCATCAAAACGATATGGCAACTTTCAAAAGTTGGCGTTTCCTGCAATTGTCAATTGTCAATGTTAACTGTATAACCTGTAATTAATATTTATTAATAATTTCAATTTGTAAAAGGGTGTTCTTTCCAAATATTCCAATTTAATATAGTTATTATTATCGCCAAACTTTCCTTGATATGAACCCTTTACGAGTTTTCCCTATTTTATTCAAAATGAAAAAAGTGTATTGTTATTTTTGGAAACCAGAAGCCGGCCGAGTTTAGGATCTTTAAAAATATTCTTTTTTTCCAAAACAAGACGATAGGAGAAAAGCCTGGTGTGCTGCTGTAGGTATTCAGAAAATGCAAATGCCTATTATTGTTGGAAAACCATTTTTATGTAAGTTTTTATGTTTTATTCCAATTGAAACTATTTAGGTAGTCTGGCTGTGTTTTAGGTAAAGTCTAAAAGCATTTCGCATTTTAGCATTTCGAAAATCGATGATTTATACGATAGTTCAAACAGACTTGTTTTGAATTTGATTTGTTAGGGAGGGCGGGCTATTTAAAACAATATAATTAAACCTTAAAAGAAAAGGGGGTTTTTTTTTTTCCGGTTATTTAAAGGTTTTGTTAATTGTGTTTCTATTTTTAATTTTTACACAAACATTATCAAATCAATTGAGGAAAATACCCTATTAAAAATCGTCTTTGCCAGTTTATTTTAAATCTTTTGAATTTAAAAGTTATTAAAAACTTCTATTGTTTATAAAAATAAAAACAATAATAAAATTAAAACATTCTTTCCTAAAAAAATATCGAAAATTAGCGAAAAAAAAAAGATTTGTAATTTTTTTACCCCCTATCACCCTTGCAAAAATTCATGAAGCTAGATCTACCAAAGACACATTACAGATATATGTTTTATTATAAAGTGGGTAGACTTTGTTAAACAACTATAAAAAAATTTTAAACCCTAAAAAAAATTAAATTTCCGTCCAAAAGTTAAAAAAAAATTGTGCTTATCCGCGCATCGAAAACCTTTAATTTGGCGCATGCAAAATTAAGGAGTCATTTAATGCGGCTGAGATATTCGAAAAAAACGAAAAATCTTAAGGCCGATTATCCCCCCCCCTTATGCGCCAAGGCCCTTTGAGGAAAAAACTAGTGGATATTTATTTTGCAAACCTTAAAACCAATAATTATACAGTGTGGTCATTTAAGTGTGCAACATATGGGATATTTTTATTATTTGCACAATCAAAATACAAATATTGCCGAAAGTTGGTGCATGTTCGATAATCATATAAGGTGCACTTAAAACGGTTGCAAGTCAAACTGCATACAGGGTAGGTCAAAAAATAAAAATATAAATTGTACAGGAGTAAAGTGCCCCTATTTCAGAAAATATAGCAAAATTTTATAAAGAAAAGTTGTTTAGAATTAAAAGTTATGTCTAAATACCAAAACAGGGCCTCCTAAAATTTTTTTTGTGTTTTTTTTAGAAACATTTAAAATTTCTCCTATTTTTTTTAAATATTTACCCCACTCTCATAATTTTTTTAAAATCAAATCAATTTCCCATAACTTTGTTTAAATTCAAGCATATTTGTAACATTAACATATATTTTTAATTTTATAGGGAATCACAAATGTCATGTTTCTTGCAACGATATTAAACACAACTTAAAAATTTTACAAAAATTCTTTTTAATAAGGTAAAACATAAGTAATGATAATATGCATATCAAAAAACGCTCATTAAATGTGCAAAATTTTTATTTTAAATGTTTATTAAAAAATTAATATACAAACATAAATCCTCCTAAGAAAATCTTAGGAGGCCACGTTTTGGTATGAGAGCATACCTTTTAATTCTAAACGACTTTTTTTATAACATATTACTTAATTCTCCAAAATAAGGGCACTTTATTCTTGTACAATTTTTATATTTTTGACCTACTCGGTATGCTGTTTGACTTGCTACCATTCTAAGTGCACCTAATATAATTACGAACATGCACCAACTTTCGGCAATATTTGAATTTTAATTGTGCAATTAATGAAAAAAAATCTCATATGACCACATCACTGTAGATAAAATTTTGTTTAATTAAATAATAAAAAATTAGATAACATTGTAGGAAGTTAAATTTAATTTATATTTTATAGAAACACGTCAATTTTTATTTTATATGAGTAAAATAACTTCACTATAGACTAAAATAAAACTTTGTTACTTAAAAAAAATATATTTTAAAAAAGCAATATTTTTTCATCGAAAATAAAGCCGCCTTTTTGCCGTGTCTCATTCCGTTAAATTGCTTTTTTCGCTTTTTAATTTTAAAACCTATAAAAGCATAAATTGTTAACTAACCTAGTTAACCTTAATTCACATGGTAATGTAGTCAAAGCGACGGACTTAACATAGTTATTCATAATTAAAAAAACTTGCCGTTAGCGCTTTTAGAAATCTTTTTCAGCTTATTTTTTTGCTGCGCTAGGAAATTTTATTTTACGCTTTTTATATATTTTTAATATAATATAAGAAATATTTATTTTCAAGCTTATTAAAGCGGTCTATTTGTTAGACCTTTTACCAGTTTTATCTAGTTATTACATAGCAAGGGAGGAAAGTGTCCCTTTTCCTTCCGCGGTTAATTTGATGCACGACGCAAAGCGGAGGGCATTAAAATACGAGGGAGAAAATGCACTTTACTCTAGAGCAATGTATACAGTGCTTTTCTTTAATAACCCCCCCCCCTCTTTATTTTGGAACGGATCAATTTAAAATATTAAAACTTAAGGTAATGTAATTCATGAATGAATACTATATTTTAGGGTAAAATTGACAGATGAAAATTTCAAGATGGCTGCTTAGCGCCATCTTGAAAAAAAAATTAAATAAAAAGACTGGTCTTGTGGTATCATTTTAAAGCTCCTAACGAGTACTTTACAACCCTAAAATATAAAGTCAATTCCTTTACCTTCTATAAAATGGTGTTACATTTAATAATTACCTGAATACATTAACATTTAACTTGATAATTCAAATAAAAACGTTGAGTTCAGTTGAGAAAATGCTGGAAATGGTTGCTTTCAACTTCTTGACACAAAAACAGTTGCTCTGAACGCCAAACATTTTCACACATTGATATTTCTACAAATATTTGTTATTCTCTGTCGTATATCCAATATTGAAGCAGGCTCAGTTTCGTACACCTTTTGCTTTAAATAGCCCCATAGAAAAAAGTCCAGAGGTGTCAAATCTGGCGATCGAGCTGGCCATTCCACAGGTCCTCGACGGCCAATCCAACTGACCGGGAAAATTGTTATCTAATAGTTTCGAACTTGTTTAGAGTAGTGTGGTGGAGCTCCATCTTGCTGGAATACAATATCCATATCAAATTTATTAGGATTCGTTTCGACGATTTCGGTTATTAGAGGGTCAATAGTATTTTCCAGCATATTCAAATACAGTTCCCCGGTTAAATTTTGTTCGATGAGTAGGGGCCCCAAAATAGGGTTTCCCAATATCCTTGCCCAAACGTTTATTTTTTCCGGATATTGTGTATGAGTTTCCCAGAAGACGCGAGAATTAGTGTCACTCCAATAACAACAATTTTGTCTATGAACATTACCGTTGAGAAAAAATATACACTCATTACTAAAACAAATATTATGGAAATAGGTAGGATGCCGTGCAATGGTTTCCGTCATAGTTTCGCAGAATTATGTTTGTCGCTCAGGGTCATCTTCAGTTAACTGGTGTACCATTTGGATTTTGTATGGATGATACTTATTCCTTTCTTAAAGTCTTCATACAGTAGAAGGACAAACTTCACATACATTCGCGACGGAGAAAGTAGACTGTTGGGGATTAACTATCATCTCACCAATTATTTCAACTTGGCTTTCTTCCGAAATGGACGAGGGGTTTTTTGTTGTTTACACTACCAGTAGTTGTAAATTTAGATACAGTTCCCGTAAGTATTTTCTAAAAATAGGACGATTCGGAAAACGATTGTTACAAATCCTTTCGGTTTCGTGAAAGTTACGCGTTGCACTATAAATAAAAATCGCCTCGATTTTTTCTTCCAATGGACGAGAATAGAACTAGATGAGAATATTTTAACTGTACAAAGATATTTGCTTTCGTACTGAAATTTTGTCACTGTCAACAAAAAAAAAAATCCACCAACGTTATCGAAAGTATCTCTGTTGCTGTAGATACGACAGAGATTAACAATTATTTGTAGAAAAATGCATGTTAGTGTGTTGATATTCAGGTACGAAACTGAGCCTGCTTTAATATTGGATATACGACAGAGAATAACAAATATTTGTAAAAATATCGATGTTACTGTGTTTGAAAATGTTCGGCGTAAAATTTCAGACCGACTATTCTTGTGTCAAGAAGTTTAAGGCAACCATTTCCAGCATCTTCTCAACTGAACTCAACGTATTTATTTGAATTATCAAGTTAAATGTTAATGTATTCAGGTAATTATTAAATGTAACACCATTTTGTAATAGGTAAAGGAATTGACTTTATATTCTAGGGTTGTTGAGTACTTGTCAGGAGTTTCAATAATGCACCACAAGACCACTTTTTCATTTAATTTTTTACCAAGATGGCGCCCAGCAGCATTACATCAAGTTTTAATATTTCAAATTGATCCGTTCAAAAAATAAAGGGGGGACATTAAAGAAAAGCACTCTATAATTTTTTTTACTACTTTTCATTCAGATTTTTAAAAATCATCTTTGACTTTTGTCTTCTATTATTAAATTGTGGTTTTGATTGTTTGGATAAACCCCTGTATTAAAAACTTCTCAAAGTATAACGTAAAATTTAAAATCACTTAAGAATTTAAAGAGGCTGGCATTGTTTACAACATAATGATTGACATTTTTAAACAAATTGTATTTTTTTTTTAAATTTGAAAAAGAACACAAATTTAAAAACCTATTTAGAAAAATTACTGCATTCCCAGACATTTTAGAATCTTTAAGTTAATATCATTAAATCTTTTACCAATTAAATCTCGTAAAAGATAGGAGAAAGAGTACGACCTTTTTAAAAAATGGGTGAAAAAAAATTACATTAAAGAAATCACCGAAGACGCCGTTCTGGTATATTTTTCAAGAAGGGCTGAAAATTGAAAACCATCAAGCCTCTGAAGTAAATATACGGGGTAAGTTTTTTAAAACCTGCCATAGGCTATTTTTTTTAACAGGTAGAGCATTAGTTCCAAAAGCAAAGTTGTTTGAAATAACCCAGAAATAAGAAAATACGCAAAAAATATTTTTACAGCGTTGCCAGTTTTTGCAGCAAATTCAAAAAAGGTATTTTGTTAAATGGCAACACCGCATTTTTATTACCGTTTAATATATTTTAAAGTTATCTACAAGAAACTTCATATACCATTTTTTTGTTGGAGTAGCCATTTTTGAATAATCAGGCGAAAATAATTTGGTTCTGGCCGATTTATTAAATAAAGAAAATTGAGAGAAAAATAAAACAAGCTAAGTAGTGGCAAAAAACACAAAATTTAACTAACCTTATAACCTAATAAGTTAAATTTTTTTACACATTTTATGGAACTAATATAAGTTTTGAGAACTATGAATGTATTAAACAAAAAATGGGTGTGCATTTAAAAAAATACCTTTTTAATTTGTGCCAAAACTGGCAAGGTAAAATATTTTTTTCGATTTCTTATTTTTTTCAAACAATTTGCAAAACTTGTCTAACTGTTCAAATAATGTAGTATGCTCTGCTCATGTGTAAATATAAAAAAAAAAACGTCTACATTAAGTTTCCTAAGGTTATAGCTTTTTTGAAAAGACAAGCCTTCAGATTTAAATCAAAGAAAGCAGAAATATTTACAAGAGAAGACATCAATAAATTTATTATTCAGGCTCCTGATAAATCTTATTTACACATGAAGGTAATAGGCTTAAATTATTAACAAAACTAAATTATAGGATGGGGACTCTTTTTTATATAAAAAAATATTAAAAATAAAGTTCATCAAAAATTAATTGGCATGCTCAGCGGGAAGAGGAGGTAAAAATTTTACCTTACTAAGGAGGTAAAGTTATATTTTCTACCCTTATTCAGGGGTTGAAAACGGTATTTTCTAAGAAGGTAGTAGAAAAACAATTTTATCTTTTAGCATAGCTTTTAGCACACCTAAAATAGATATTTTTGTTCTGATTTGTATCTTAATATAAAATCTTACAGGATACACAAAGTAATTATGGACTTAAAACTAATTTGTTGCCATAGAAGTAAGGCAACATCAGAAACATGAAAACTGGAACGTGACCCAATTATTATAACAAGTTCGGTTACGGCTAGAAATAAATTTGAAAACAGACTTAGTAAATAAAGTTTATGTTTAAAGGATAATAGGCTATTTGACAGGTTTTTAAAATCCATTTTATATTATGTAGTTTAAGAAACCCAGTAAAAGTTGTTTTTTTTTTAATTCAATATTTAAATAGCGTGCCAAAACGCTACTTTGACAATAGGGCGCTGCAATGGGGTCGGTGACGTCACTTGCCTGTATTCTGATCTGTGGCACATATCATCCACATACATTTGTTGCAAACAAAAAACGAAAATGCGACTGGATTTACATGTTATCACTGATTTATGTAGCAAATGAGTTACAAATGGTGTGCAGTTCCAAAATGTACAAATACGTCGTTAAAAATTCCGAAAAAACTTTTTTTAAGTGTTCCAAAGAATGTCGAAGTGCGCCGAAAGTGGTTGCAACTTTCTCGGAGGGATCCTAGTGACATAGCCAATATTACAAATATTTTCTTCTGTGAAGACCATTTCGATGTAAGTAAACATAATATTTATATTATGTAATAATTAATTACATTCAAAATGTAAATATTTTTGTTATTAATTTAAGGTTATAGTATCTCTAATGTTTTTAACAGAATGTCTCTTGCAACTCCCTTCGAATATTTCCGCTGTTTTCTATAGTATTAGTTAAAAATTGTAGCTTATGATTTCAATAAGCATTACACTTAAAAATCCCGACTAACTTGTTTGTTTTAATTTAACATTTATAACCTATAAAAGTTCTTGCTTTGCTGTTTTCACATTTTTTAGCTCCGAAGCATAAAAGTTCGAATTATTTTGAAAAATAATCCGACCATGATTGCGTCGACTTGGGGCAGGTTTTTGCTTTCTGCTTTTACAAAATTGTTGTCCATGGTAAAAGTACTTGATAGAATTTGTAAAAAATTGCAAATAAATCACACAAAAACAATGGATAATATAGGAAAATCTTATTAAAACAGTTTCGAAAGCTAATATATCACAAGTAGGCAAACGAGGTTTACAAGCAGGTGACGTCATCATAAACTCGACCAATCAGGAGCGTTTTGTATCATGTGACAAACGTTTAAAAAATGCATTTTTATTTACGGATTTTTAAATAAATTAATTATTATTTTCAATTTACGTTAATAAATAACCATTTTTAAACTCTTAATTCATACTGACTAACAGTAATTGACAGTTTATTTTTCGCATTCTCAAATATCCTATTGTTTACCTAAATAGATACATAATGTGCTTTATTAAAATAGTTATTTAAAGTAATATACTATAAAAAGTAGCTTTTTAAAAAACGGGAATTTAATTCCATTTTAAAGGAAAAAAGGTACTTTAATATTTCTTCTTTAAAGTTTAGCTGTATTAAAAAAAGTGCTTAAAAATAAAAAATATTTTGTAGTCTGACCAGGATGTCTGGAAAACACGTGTGTGAAATTGTAAGGGGATTATCTAGTTTGACCGTCTGATTTTATGCATTTTTTGGATTTTTTGTGAGGACCAACGAAAAAATAACTTTAAAGTTTTTATCATTTTATTTTAAGAGTATACATATAAATTTTTAGCTAAAAATATTTATTAGCACCAAAGTTATGGAGCTCTGAAGACACTTGCCTGAAAAAATAGATGCTTTCTCCCTCCACGAAATCAGCTAATTAGTTTATCTAAAACTAAAAAAATTAGCTGCGTTTTAATCGTAACTTAAATACACGAAATTGACTATTATAAAAAAAAATTTAGAAAATTGGATTTTTGACAGTATTCGGAACAAAAAAATTTAAATTTCATGCATTTTTTATCACTTTTTTGTTAAAAAAAATAGAAATATTTAAAATTTTGGGGTGACAATAGACCATTCCGTGCGTCTATATATGCTGAGTCGACCTATAAATTTGAATAATACGGGTAAATATGTTAAAAAACACTTTAAATCTAGAAATGATTTTGGAAAGGCATGAATCGAGATGCAAATTCTCTTTGGAAAAAGCTCAACTACAAAATGTCGGAAAGAAATATTGAATCTTACGAAAGAGGATTTTTTACCCCCTATTTACCCCCAAGCATAAAATTATTTAAATTTTTTTTTTCATAATTAATGCTTAATATAGGTTTTTTTATGCCACTGAATTCGAATATGATATTAGAAATTACATTTGAGGGCTAAGAAGGACTGAATAACCCCTTTTTATACCCCACACCCCTAAAACATACATTTCGCTAACCCATTTTTAATGGTACAAATAGGTTTTTTGGGCCACTGAATTTAAATATTATATAAAAAATTACATTTGAGGGCTTAGTAGGGCCAAATTTACCTTTTTTATACTCAACACTCGTAAAATATACATTTCGCTAAAAAAAGTTTTTTTCCCGTTTTTAATGGTGCATATAGGTTTTTGGGCCACCGAATTTAAATATGATGTCTTCTCTGGGGTTAACTTCGTTATTTTCATCCCTCTTACCTCCTACATTTATTGACGATGAATTTAAATCTAAATGGAAATCTGATATACAAGGGGATAGGGTAATCAAATTGCCCTAATTTTAACCCATCTTACCCCGTAGGCATATATATGTCTAAAAAACATTATTTTTTATCCCTGAAAAATTGTTAAGACTAAAAAGTCTTTTTGTGGCAATATGAAAAGCTCATAAGATTGTCTGTTTTAAAGTTTTTTTTTTAACATTTTGAAAAGAATTATTAAAAATTTGTCATATATGTATAAATAGTACATATTCATATACATTGTAATATACATGTATAATATATTTGTATATTTATACATACTTCTTTAAATATGTAGCTGCGGTAATTTCAGAAAACATTATGTTTATATGGTTAAAGAAATTAAAATAGAGGTAAGCTAACCAAAACTAACCCCTCTTATTATTATTCCTGGTATTAAATTTGAACTCAGTGGCCCAAATTATCATTAAAAATAGGGAATAACTTTTTTTAGCGAATTATACGTTTTAGGGGTGTAGGGGGTGAAAAGGGTAAATTAGCCTATTTAAATTCAGCGGCCCAAAAAACATATATGTACCAATAAAAAAAACTTGTTTTTAGCGAAATGTATGTATTAGGGTGTTAAAGTTCCAAGAATTTTAACGGCAAGAACTTATGACCATATGGAAAAGAACTTTTTTAAAATACTTGAAATAGGGTGAAAGGGGTACAAAACCCCTTTTCGTTCAATTTCTTTCGACAGTTTGAGTTGATCTGTTTCTAATGAGAATGCAAAGGTTTCCATTCATGTCCTTCAAAAATTATTTAATGGTGGATTGAATTTACCGGACTAATGAGATAAAAACAAAACAGCCAAGCGTCACTAGGGGCACTAGTAAACCCCAAGGTAACATCCAAGCTGACATGGGAATGCCAAAAAGAACTGGAAATCCTGGGAATACGCAACAGAGTCACTCTCTTGTGAGTACCAGGACATTCGGGGATAGAAGGCAACGAAAAAGCGAATGAGCTAGCGATACAGGGATCATCCACAGCATACTTTGGGCCAGAACCTGCCTTTGAAGTGACCAAAACCACAGCACGAGGGCAAACCAGGGAATGGATCCGAAACAAACACGAAGAATAGTGGGAAAACCTCAGTAGAATAAGACATGGAAAAAGCTTCAAAGGAGGCCCATCCAAAAGAAAGAAGGAAGAACTACTCAGAAAAAGTAGGAAAAGACTTCGCATAACAGTAGAGTTGCTAACAGGGCATGATAACCTAAGAGGACACCTACACAAGATAGGCTCATACAATGGGGACCCAAGTTGCAGAATGTGTGACGAGGGGAAAGAAACAGCCTACCATATCCTGTGCGAATGTAAAGCATTGAATCACAAAAGACAGGCATTATTTGGGCAACCGGAAATGAGCCCACAGGAATTAATATATCAACCAACCAGTCTCGGGATTATACAGACTTGTAGAAGGAACAAGACTAAAGGGAGGATTGATATAAAAGGCAATGAGAGATTAGGCACAAAAAGCCCATGAGGCTGCGCTGCCTCCGGTAGTTAATCAAAACGGCTCCCAGGGAAAAAGTAGAAGAAAAAGAATCGGCTAAGCCATTCTCGAGATAAAAGCGTTTAAAGTTTCAAGTAAAGTTACAACTATAAAAATTCTTTGAAGTTAAACCAAGACTATAATAAATTTTACAACGTAAATAACTACACCATTTTTTCCCAAACTTGTTTAAACCTGTTTACTTGTATAAGCATACATTTGTATAAAATGGTCTCAGGTATCAAGCCAACAGAATACTATAGGGTCGGCCTCTTAGCGCTCAGCTCAGCGCCCCGAACACCTGTATTTTCTATCTGCTGTATCTTTATTACTTCCGAATTTTAAAAAATCACTTTACCACCATATTCTAGACATATTAAAAATACAATTTATGCAAAAAAAATTTTTTGGACCTATCAAACCAAAGAACTACACTTATCCAAATCTGTTAATGGTTGTTGTATCTGAAATTGATTCGTTTGGCAGCTAAAGAGAGTCGAAAATTTTTAGGAAATTTTTGTTTCTAAATTTCTTAAAAACTTACCTATTAATTTTAATGTTTTTGGTACCTATTTGAGCACTACAAATTAATGTTTTTTTGGTGGTTTAGTGATTGACTTAAAAAAATGTAAAAATTTGTAATCAGTAAACCTTTCATCTGCTTTTCTATATCTACATTTTGATAGTATCGATATTTTTATTGGAAATCTTAGAAATATGTTTTACTTTTTTAACATTTTTCTGTAGATGAACCAAAAAAAAAAAATAATAACTTTCTTCAAACATCCTTCTTGAGGTCAGGATTCTGTCATAAAATATTATACACACATTTTCCAGAAACCTGTATTAGGCCAAACCTAAATTTAGGAATAATAAAAAAAGGTATTTTAAAAAACTCTCGTCTAAAGGAACATTAAACTTAAAGCACTTTGGCAAAAAAGTACATTATCGACTCGAGGTACAAACTAATTACATTTTGTATCCCCGTTACAAATAGATTCTAACAAATTGAAATTTTGAAACAAGGCAAAAAACTTAATTTAATCCTGTGTTACTCTAAAATCTAATCAAGCGGATGCTTGGATTGGCAAACAACCTTTGCAGAGCTAAATACAAATGATAATTACAAAATTACTTATTTTAGAAAGACCATTTTGGTAATACTGTAAAGGTAAATACATTTTTGTTATTTATAATAGCTTGAATATTACTAAACTAATAACACCGGGAGTAGTGATGGAAAATTTCCGGAAATATATTTGGAAATATTCCCGAAAATATATCAGAAACTTTGAAAATATATGGAAATATTAAAAATATAAAAATAAAAACTAAAAAAATTTAAAAATAAACATTTAATGAAAGTTTGTCATAGGTAATACCATAAATGGTCAGATTTGGCCGAATATTTGGAAAACAAGTTAAATTTCCGAAGTGTTTAAAACCAGGCAAAAAATAATGGATCAAAATCTTAGTATGAATGGTATTTGGTAAGACAATTGCACAAATGAAACTAAGTTAAAAGCAAAATAACAATGAACGAGAACATTTTAAATGGGGTTATTTATACATGAGTGGAATTGTCATCCAAAAGTTAAAACGCAAAATACATTATTATAAACAAAAAATTTAAATATTGAAAATACAAAGAAAACAGTAAAATTTCTAAAAAATTAATTACACACGACCACGAGACACAAGTTGTGCAACCTGATCAAGAAGCATATTTTTATCGATATCATCAACACCTTAAATATTGTATTCAGCATCAATGCCGTTCATGGAAGTGTAATTAAACTTCTTTAAAAGCAAGTAATAGCCAACAAGCCAACAACCAAAATCGGTAAATCTCCGAGATTAAGATTTTATTATTCGTAATCGTAATGTTATACGTACTTTTTTGAAAAATAGTTTTCTGTCGCGAGATTTGTACTGCACAAAAATATAAAAAATATACAGAAATTTTAATTTTTAAAATTTCCAATATTTCCAACATTTCCGAGGAGACACGTTCGGAAATTTCCAATATTTCCATTTCACTGGAAATATTTCCCTTTACAACACTAACTGGGTGATTTGTGGTAAATAGATCATAAAAAGGCTATACAAAATTTGATTAGATCAGATTTTCTTAATATGTTTTTTATAAATTATGATCTGAAAATTTATCTGATATTGTTCTATAATTTAATTTAATTTTAATAACATACTTTTTAAAAATTTTGCTCGTAAAATTTTAGGACAAGGAAATATTTTATTAGCACTAAGACTATTGGAAAAAAAATCTTGATATCAAGTAACCTATTTAGATGCCATGTTTTTATTTTTTACTTGTTATTAAAGGGTCAGTAATATTAGCTAAGTTGATGCATGTGCGATTGAAATATAGCATTAGTACACAAAATATACACTTTTCAGAAAAAAATAACGAATAGGTTAAAAATTTAACATACATACTGTATTTAAAACACTCAAACACTATTAAATCTCAAATAACAAAAACCAGCATGTTATTTATTGACTAGCCTATTACCGTTTTAAATTTTATATAGGTAAAACTTAAAGTAATTAGCCAACACATTAAAAAATATCAAATATATGTGTTTAAAATAGAAAATAAAAAGGCTATACAAAATTTATATTAGATTGAGTTTTCTTAAATGTTTTATCAATTTGATCTGAAAATTTAAGCCTGATATTTTTCTAAAATTTTAAATTTAAAATAAGATTTTTAAACCAACCAAAATTGGACAAAAAATTTTATTAGCACAAAGATAATGGAAAAAATTTTGATACAAGTCCCCCATTTAGATGCCATGTTTTTTTTTTTACTTATTATTAAAGGGTCAGTAATATTAGCTAAGTTGATGCATGTGCGATTGAAATATAGCATTAGTACACAAAATATACACTTTTCAGAAAAAAAATAACGAATAGGTTAAAAATTTAACATACATACTGTATTTAAAACACTCAAACACTATTAAATCTCAAATAACAAAAACCAGCATGTTATTTATTGAGTAGCCTATTACCTTTTTAAATTTTATATAGGTAAAACTTAAAGTAATTAGCCAACACATTAAAAAATATCAAATATATGTGCTTATACACAATAAAAAAAATATACAAAATTACTATACTTGATGTTGGCCGTGGCTTTCTTAAAGGCCTGACCTCAATTTAATGGAAAATATTAAGGCCGAGATATCAAAATGTATGTTAAAATAAGATTTCCGACCAACAAACCATTGACAGAAACAATAAAATACACGAGATAATAAGAAAAGTTGCCGATTTCTATTTTAAAATACTTTGACCGCATAAAATAAAAACTCCAAATATGGGATCATAAGCTCTTCAGTTTTTAAAATAATTGTAACTAACCTTACCCCAAAATGTTTTTGTCGCAACTATAAAAAATAAGAGATTTAAAAAAATAGTAATTACGAACTAATACATAAACACTAAAAACATAAGTGTTGAAATAAAAAACAATATTACATATAAAATATTTCTATAAAATTTTTAAAAAGGCGGACATAACATATTTAAATTTCGGTTTGTTATAATTTGATAAAAAATAAAGGATATCATATATCCTAAAATTATATTGTCTAAAGTATAGTTAAATATGTCACGACACAAAAGATCATTTTATAAAGTTATGAACAAATTTTATGTTGCTCTTTATACCTACACACAAATAAATTTTAATTTTAATTTTATACCGAGTTTCAAAAGGCTAATCTACTCCTATGTTCCTTTAAAAGTTAATCAAGTAACTGCCTAAATTCACAAGAAACTAAAGCTGAGCCTAAAATAAATTATATTTGCTATGGGCTCCAGGCTAAATGAGTGTAAAATTACATCGATAAAGACTCGAAAGTAGTTATATTTAAAAACGATATACAAAGTAATTCACGTTGAGTGTCCTATTAAAAACTCTGGACAACCAAAATAAACATATTTTTGAAATTTGACACACGGACATAATAGGTAATAATCTATATTTAAAAAATATTTTGACAAGCACAGCGTTGTCAAACCTAACCAAAACCAATGACAACATTGTAATTTTAAATGTAACACCATATTTTATTTTATATTTCCACAAAATTTTAAGTAATTTTTGCTAACATCTACCTTTACCTATTTCCTACCGTTAAAAAAAAATAATTAATTACTATTTTTTAAGGAACATCACCATGTCAAAAAAGTTTAATATTTACGTGCCTAACCGAGCTCAATACTGATTTTTTTTTGGGTTAGACGATGCATGCATTTGAAAGACCTAAATGCTATAACAGCGATATATCTTACTGGGTGTAACAAATAATCAATATTTTTACCGAAACTTAATAATGGTTAAAACTTTTTTTTAATATGACATACTGTATTTTATCCCATTTTTGAATAGACTAATAAATTACTCATAAAATGTCCATACATATTTCTATACCCTTCTGCCATAGTTTTTTAAATACAAGCGATTTTTTTTTCATGTTTTTAAGTACCATTCATAATAAAACATCGGCCTAATTTAAAATTTACCTAAATAGGTCATAAAAGTTTTTATTTTAATATGTCCTTACAACAATAGCTGTTGTCAGATGCGGTTTGTTGTGAATAGTATTTAAAAACATGGAAAAATTTAAAATGCTTGTATTTAAAAAACGTGAATATAGAAACATGTATGGACATTTTGTTAGTAAATTATTGATCTATTTGAAAATTGGATAAAATACAGTATGTTTTATTTTAAATATTTAGTTTTAACCATTATTAAATTTTGGTAAAAATACATTTTTTGGACACCCTGTAAGATATATCGCTATTATAGCATGTAGATCTTTTAAATACATGCATTGTTTAACCCCGGAAAAAATTTTCAGTACCCAGTTCGGTTAGGCACGTAAATATTAAACCTTTTTGACAAGGTAACATTCTTTAAAAAAACATATGATCGTCATTTTTTTAAAAACGGTAAGAGATAGGTATAGATAAATGGAAACAAAAATACTTAAAATTTTGTGTGGGATCCAAATATGCACTAAATAATAGGGTGTTCTATTTAAAATAAAAATGTTGCCATTGGTTTCGGGTAGACCTATTACAGCCGTGTGCCAAATTTTAAAGAGTTCTTTTTTTGACTTTTCAAAACTTTTTTTGGATACTAAACGTAAATCGCCCTGTATGGCGACGACGTACGATTTCCACAATCTATTATAATCGGGAACTATATCCAGGTCGGGCGGGATATAGAAAATCCCATGTAATTTTTAATGGCGTCAATTATTGACCTCCCTAATTATTTTGGAGAAAAATTCTTTTGAAGTTTATTGAGAAGCATGCTAATCTACGTCCATGTTGAAAACTTTAGATTTTTCGGTTAAACCGTTTGCGAGTTAGATGCTTATATATTTTTAAAAATTGTTACTTTATTATCGGCTTATATTTATGAACAACAATAAAAATAGCACTTAGTTGTAAATTTACGTTGTCAATTTGAAATTTAGTGCTTCATTATTATTAAAAAATTGCAACTAACTGGTATTTTTATTGTTGTTCATAAATATAAGGCGATAATAAAGTAACAATTTTTAAAAAAATATTAGTATCTAACTCGCACACGGTGTAATCGAAAATATAGAGTTTTTACCATGGACGTAGATTTGCATGCTCTTCAATAAATATTTTTTTTTTCCAAAATAATTAGGAAAACCAATAATTGATTCCATTAAAAATTACATGGAATTTCCTATATCCCGCCCGACGCTGCACCACCCGGTATCTGGTTGCCTATTGTTTTAATTTTTGTGAATGTAAGGCTTTGAAAGCATAATAAGTAAGTCTTTTACTACATGGTATGCATATAACATAAAATTAAAAAACAATCAAAATTAATTTTAAGCGTACTAAGTAGCAGGATTACTTTTATTTTAGGCTAAATACCTGTAATAAACAATGAATACATTCCCGACGATCATGCATTTCCTGCCGAAATATCAAACTTCTGCAAATTCGACTGATTAAAAAGCCCGTTATGCATTTCTATGACTTAAACATAAAATTTAGAATCTGTAGCCATGACCAGACAATTTTACTTACCACAACTTTACTAAAAAAATGGTTTATTCTAGACTTCTTATTATTTTGATATCGTGACTTCCGACAGGGATATATAACCATGTTTAAATATGTGTTTCGGTGCTTTACCGATGCACTTTAAAATTTAAGAAAAATTCAAAAAACTTGCGATATAATAATTCTTATAAAAATGTGGTGGAAAATTGACAAACGCAATAATTACCTTAAATTTTTTGCCGTTTCATTAAAGTAATCGATGTACATTAATGAATTTATACATACACATTAATATAACATGAGCTTTAACTTTTAACAAAAATATATCATACCCTAAGTTATGTTCTATTAATTTAAAAAACATGCATATCATACTTTTAATAACAAGTAAGGAATGTTCATAAATGTGTAAATTATGTCATTCAAGATATAGTTCAAAAAGACACGACACAAAAGATTTTATGAAAGTTAGGAACTAATTCTATTTTACTCGTCCTTCTTATACACAAATTCATATTAACTTTAATTTCGTAACAAGACTCAAAAGGTTAATTTAATCCTATGTTACTCCAAAAGCTAATCAAGTGACTGGTTAAATTTACAAGCAACCAAAGCGGAGCTTAACATAAATAATATCCGCAAGAGGCTTTAATTTAATCTGGATGAAATTACAGAGACAAAAAACCCTTATGTTATATACTTTAAACTACTGTGGCTATGAATATAATATGTTTATGCCAATTATGATTATCCTGAAAAGTAGCGCCTAAGAGGCTAAAAGACAGTTCGTTATGCAGGACTTGGCCGCTTATAACTCAAGAATGAGTTTTGGCAAACTTTTTTCGCGGCATCAAACATGACATTTTTTCAATATTAATATGAGGTCCTGCTTTACTATGCACTTCTTATTCTAATCAAGCTTAAGGAGCTGACATTTGGAGTAAAGGGTAGAAGAAAAAATAGGTCTTGTCCTAGCTCTGGGGTAAAAGCTAGATAAGTGACCATTTACAATAACTACTACCTCAAGAGACTTGTTTCAATTATGTGCAACAAATGAAAAAAGACCTGCTGTGAATCTTTTGTGGCGGAATCCATACTGTCATGTAAAATTTTATATTTTCAGATACTCTAAAATGTACTTAAACAGTCTTTACTCGATCTCCAAGATGGAAGAAGGAGTTGGGGCAGGAGTGTACTGTACGGACCAGATCCTCTCCGCAGCACCTTTAAAAGATGGGAATGACTGACTAAAGGAGCATTTTTGACTCCCAAAGATAATAAAAAACTTGCCTCTCAAAACATTTTCAACCTCGCGAAAAAAATTGGAAAGTGAAGGGATTAGATACAGATACAGGGTATTTACAAAAGATCCTCTTAAGTCGAAGTGGGAGTAGGGATTTGTTGAGTCGAGAGACCCCATTAACTATAGTGTTATACAATACAATACAAGGGTACAGGGTACATAACTTTTATGCAGAATAGTAAATTCGTGTTAGAAGTTTTTAGAATAATCATAAGCACGTTAATCCTATGTTATATTCCAGTTTTACAAGATTTGCACTTTTCTAATTTACACACTTCTCTTTGAAATGGATTTTTCTTTAAAAAGAAACCCTTGTTTTAACCCCTTTAATTACCATATTTAAAAGGATTTTTATTAAATTATATAAAAAGTATTTAAAACGTGCGTATTATACCTCTACCTGTTAAAATTTACTTCCTAAAACAAAAAATAAAGTCACCTAAAATTGGCTTAAATGTCTCGACAAAAACGGCCATTATGTACTGAAGGGTATAGACTAATTACATTTTGCTTTCCCCTTTATAAATAGGTTGCTACAAATTGAAATTTCTTGACAAGGCACAAAAACCTAATATAATTCTATATGACTATAAAATCTACTTAGCTTGCGACTTAGAGAAGCAAAAAATTGTACTGTCTAGCTTAGAAGAAATACAAATAATGACTAAAAGAACTACATTTTCGAATACAATCTGTTTAGGTTTATTTTAACTAGTAAAGGGTAAAAAATAGAAAATTATCTACTTATATTTTAGGCCTTAGCAAAATGTGGTGAAAATTGACAAAAGTAAAAATTACTTTAATATTTTTTGCCGTTTTTTAAAGTAATGGATGTACATTAATAAAATTATAAATAAATACATACATTAATAAATACCTTTTTCTACATAAACAATAATATAACATGAGCTTTAGCTTTTAAAAAACGTATATCATATCCCAAATTATGTTTTAAAAATTTTAAAAACATGCATATCATACTTTTAATAACGAGTACGGATATTTATAAATTTGTAAAGTATGTCATTCACAAAGTCACGACACAAAAGATTTTATGAAAATTGGGAACTAATTCTATTTTACTCGTCCTCCTTTAACACAAATTCATATTAACTTTAATTTCGTAGCAAGACTCAAAAGGTTAATTTAATCCTATGTTACTCCAAAAGCTAATCAAGTGACTGCTTAAATGTACAAGCAACCAAAGCGGAGCTTAACATAAATAATATCCGCCAGAGGCTTTAATTTAATCTGGATGAAATTGCAGAGACAAAAAACCCTTATGTTGTATACTTTAAACTACGATGGCTATGAATATAATATGTTTATGCCAATTAGCGCCTAAGAGGCTAAATGACCGTTCGTTATGCAGGACTTGGTCGCTTATAAGTCAAGAATGAGTCCTGGTAGACTTTTTCCGCGGCAGCAAACATGCATTTTTTCAATATTAATAAAAGGTCCTGCTTTACTATGCACTTGTTATTCTAATTAAGCTTAAGAAGCTGACTTTTGGCGTAAAGGGTTGAAGAAAAATAGGTCTAGTCCTAGGCCCTGGAGTAAAAGCTAAAAGAGTGATCATTTAAAATAACTACTACCTCAAGAGACTTATTCCAATTATGTGAAACAAATGAAAAAAGATCTGCTGTGGATCTTTTGTGGTGAAATCTGTCATGTAAAATTTTATTTTTTTAAATACTCTAAAATGTAATTAAACAGTCTTTACTCGGTCTCCAAGATGGAAGAAGGGGTTGGGGCAGGAGTGTACTGTACGGACCGGATCCTTTTTGCAGCACCTTTAAAAGATGGGAAAGACTGACTAGAAGAAGCATTTTTGACTAATATTAAAAACTTGCCTCCCGAAACATTTTCAACTTCGCATAAGATTGAAAAGTGAAGGGATCAGATTCAGGGTATTCACAAAAGATCCTCTTAGGTCGAAGTGGGAGTAGGGATTTGTTGAGCCGAGAGACCCCATTAACTATAGTGTTATATAATACAATACAAGGGTACAGGGTACATAACTTTTATGCAGAATAGTAAATTCGTGTTGAAGTTTTAAAAATAATCATTAGCACGATAATTCCATTTTAAATTTCAGTTTTACAAGATTTGCATTGTTCTAATTTACACACTTCTCCTTGAAATGAATTTTCTTAAAATATAAAAAATGCCATTGTTTAAACCTCTTTTAATTACCATGGTTAAAAGGATTTTTATTAAAAAATATAAAAAGTGTTTAAAATGTGCGTATCATACCTCTACCTGTTAGAATTTAATTCCTAAAACAAAAAATAAAGTCACCTAAAATTGGCTTAACTGTCTCGACAAAAACGGCCATTATACACTGAAGGGTATAGACTAATTACATTTTGCTTTCCCCTTTATAAATAGGTTGCTACAAATTGAAATTTCTTGACAAGGCACAAAAACCTCATATAATCCTATATGACTATAAAACCTAATCAGTTGGCGGCTTAGAGAAGCAAAAAATTGTACTGCCTAGCTTACAAGAAATATAAATAATGTCTAAAAGGAACTACATTTAGAAATTTAATCTGTTTAGGTTTATTTTAACTAATAGAGGATAAGAAAATACCTACTTATATTTTAGGACTCTGAGTGCTGTCAGTTGTCATCTAATGTTTTCACTTGAAAGTTGGTCTTACAAACAGATTTTCGGTAAATAATAAATCATCTTAATAAGACAAAAAAATAATAAAAGTTAAAGGTAATTACCTTAAAAATTAAAAAAGATCTAAAGTGCCCCACAGACTATCGTTCTTTTTAACCTTCTTAATCACCGATTAGGACTGCTCAGTAGGACGATTAAAACTTTTATTTTTTACACCTTAATTTAATTTTAAACCGTCTTAATCGCCGAAAGCTGCAGACCTTTACCAAAAAAACGTAAATAAAGCGTATTTCATATGTTACAAGAATGACGATTAAAAACGATTAAGATTTCAAGCGCGGTCAGAAATTTTCACCGACGGTGTTATGTTCGGTTTTTGCCCACAAACTGGCAATGGTAATAGATTTTGATTGCCACGATTAAAACTGCTTAAAAAGAACGAGGTCTGTGGGGGCCTTTAAGGGCCAATGTGAGGCGATGTTCCCTCTGTGGTGTTAAAAAAATGGAATACTTACTGCTTAATACGTAAAAATCTGGCATAAGCGAATTACTATTATTGTTATAGTAATTACGTTTTAAGTCCGGTAGGTTACTTGTTATAGTACGAGTTAGACATTATGGACGAGGTGACTCTAAGGAGGCGCGTCAAGAATGTCTAAACGAGTACGTAACTGTAACAAGTTCTACCGGACGTGTATCGGTACTGTATTTTATTTTATGCTGTTATTCCGTTTTGTATCATTATTTGATTTCAAAAATCACATTATTGCATCCTTTGTTTCTGTGGTAACAGTCAACAATGGAAGAAAATTTCATGTTGGCATATTTTTAAATGTTTAATGTAATTTATAAAAATAAAAGAGTCCGGTAAGTGTTGCTTAGCGACACTTACCGGCTTTGAGACTGAAATGACTAAGCTTCCATAAAATAAAATATTTTTGTGTTTACTTAGTTAATTTAATAGAATATTTTTTTATTTATCACCCTGTACCATTTATGTAATCCTTACTTTTTAGGATGACGCAATTGTTTTTCAATTCTCTTGAATTCTTGGTTTTATAGAAATAGAGATTTTTTTAAGCTGCATATGAATGTAGGATTTATTTTCTATTTTAGAGTTAAAAATCTAGCTCTACGGCTTACAAGAATTAAATACTTTTAAATACATAATTAAGTTGTTTTTATTGTATATGTTACTGATATAGTATATTTCATTACCAGTACGGAAATGACAAATCCATTTCTGGACGTTAACAAAAAAAATACAAGCTAATTAAATCTAAGAAAATTAATTTTGGACGAAACCGTTATGATTAATGGCTATATTTATTGTACAATTCGTATTATTGTTGAAGTTCAATCCCTTTTGTATTTCTTTTTGTTGAACTAAAGATGTTGAAGTGGAGTGTTCGTGTATGTTTTAGTTCTCTTGATTGACTGTTACAGATTTTGTAGTGTCCAAGTTACAAGGCCTAAACAACTTTACTTCAATTTTTCTTTGTATGGACTCCTCTATATATCCTTCTGCTATATTGGAAGAATGCCATCCTCCGTGTCTTTTCAACGTGAGCAAATCACCGCCGCTTTCTACCAACATGGTAGCCGAAGAACGCCTTAGCCCATGTTCGGTATATTCTTCGTGATTTTTTAGTTTTAAGTATTTTGCAACAAGTTTTGGAATACCACTGATAGTATGGCACCCAACATGTTGAGCGTAATATCTTTGGTTTCGGTATGCAACAAATAATCTTCTACTCTCCATATTTTTAGGGCGGAGACCTGCGTATTTACGGTAAAGTGAACAGGAATTGAATTTGCAATTTTCATTGGTAATGGTAAAACTTCTTGACCTGTGAGTTTTTCCATCTCGTAAGAACACGACAAGGAAACGCCCATTATCTTCCACATCGTCTAAACTCAAACGTATTAAATCATCCCTGCGGCATGCGCCGAAGATGCCAAACACTAAAATTACTTTCACTAGTAGATATTGTCCATCTAAAGCTTCACATCAAAATTTGGTTACTTGTTCTGATGTAAGAATCTTGGATTTCTTTGGTACATATCCTACAGCTTGTCGTTTCAAAAAGCGATTGTTTTTGGATATTGCTTGTGAGTATTTTCTTTTATTGCCAAACAACTCTTTAACATGGAGAATCGATCCATAAGGTGGATGACTTCATATATTTGGCTTTTTCAGAAAAATAAACTAAGATAATATCGTCACTCACAATTTTGATTCTTTTCTGAGTCAGTCATTCGGTAAAAATGTGATATACATGTTCATATCTCAACCTAGATTTCACTGGTAATAAATCTGCACTCACTTCTGCGCTTGTTATAATATAATATCGAGAATATCCGGATTTTCTTCAAAATCTGAATTAATTTTTTGAAAATGGCATATATTTCACTGACAGAAAATAAAATATGTCATTAATAAATAAATCGTTGTGATGAACAGTTTCCATGGATGAATTTTTGTATAAGCGCACAGAAAGAGGGATCGGGAAAAAAAATTCCGTGCGCTGTTCTGAAAATGTCATATTTACTGTATTTTATACACAGTTAAAAATGTAGTATTTTCAGGTAAGTATAATAAAAAATTTTTGTTTTACCAACTAGGCATCTGTTATAATATTTCTCCATCATATATAAGCTTATGATTTATTTTCGGATTAATAATAAAAGCTTTTTTTCTCGTAAATTCCAAAATTTAATTCTATGGCGAATATAAGTTCATCTGACCTATTAAACGAAAATGAATAATTTATATATACCCTTGCAACAAGTCCTACATTACATCTTGAGGGTGTAATCAGATCCCTAATACAATATCTAGTGACTTGATGGCAAAACATAGCCCCGAGGCACCCATTTCAGCTTTGTCACGAACCTTCTCAATTATTTTGAATATTAAGTTTGTCACGATATAGTCTATAGTTGTATTTTTGAGATATTTCGGCTGTTTTGATTTTGTTTAGTCAAATTTGCATTTAAATTGAAACGGTGTGTCAGAGTTCTTGAACAAACATTCTTGATTGTTGCTTTTTAGCATTACAACCAGATTTTTTTTATCTTGCGACAGCCCACAAAGGCTAAACCCCAGGTACTAACTTATAGTAAGTGTCTGAAGTAAAGTAATAGGTAGTTTAATAACATGGGACTTAAATATTAAGAAGTTTGTAGGAAAACAGCCGAACGGAGTAAGTAATAATTAATACATAAACCACATATTACTCCGATTAATATACAAAATTTTGAACTATATAATTCATTTGAACTTGCTGTTAATTAAGACATGTTTTAAACTATGTGTGTTACTCACCACTAATACAGATTTAGACTTATGTTACTGATGTAGATACTACGGTATATTAAAATAATATTTCTGACATCACTACACCATCCCCTCACACCACCTTATCTGCAGAAATGGGGCGGTAAGTCAAAACTAGTTACAGTGTTTAACCGTTTTAAACAGATAAAGCTGAAAATTCAATTTACTATTTAACGGCCGAACGGAGTAAGGCTGGTAGTAGAGAGCAAGCCATGAAAAATAACTTTTCCTTTAAATAAAATATGCTGTTTCTTTAAGAGTTGACCAATTAATGCAAAAAAAAATAATAGTAATAATTATTAAAAATAGATGAATAAATGTAACATGAACTTAGATTTGAGAAAATCTGAGACTTTCAAGATATAACTACGTAAGCAGTAATTAAATATTTATTAAGCATTTTTTACAACAAATACGGAATAGGTAAGCCTATTAGAAGTTTTGAAACATTTTGATTTCAACCGAAAATAAAAAACTTTTTTTGGATTATGCCACCTTTCTTGAAAATAAATAAACACAAATGGAATTCATTAAAACATATACAACAAAAGTCACAACAGCAAAAGAGTCACTTTTTATAGAAATAATTTTATTAATGTAGTCAAAGTTTTATCTTAAGTTTGTCTTAAGTAAATATGTGACGCCCTTCGTGTGTCCACAACAATAGAATCGTAGTAAGGAAAAAAGGAATTAGCTCAGCAGTGGCGGATTAAAGTAGGTATTTCAGTAGGCATTTTTCCAGTAGTATAGTTTAAAAAGCAAAATAAAAGCTGTTTTGGCATGACTAAATTTAACAGCAAACCACCGGTATCATCTTTTAAAAAAAGGTGCAAAGAACCTTGAACACCAAAATCTGTACAAAAGTTAGTTTTTCTTAGTTTTTCGTATGAAAAAAAATATCAAAAGTGGCACTTTTTTTTTAGAGTAAAAAATTTTAATTTAATTATAATTTGCTGGCATCACTAGAAGCACTAACAAACCCAAAGGTAACGTCCAAGCTGACATGGGAATGCCAAATAAAATTGAAAGTTCTGGGAAAACGCAACAGGGTAACTCTCCTGTGCGCATCTACCACATCCTGTTCGGGAATAAAAGGCAACACACCATACTTTGGACCAGAACCTGCCCTTGGAGTGACCAAAATCACAGCACAAGGGCAAACTAGGGAATGGATTCAAAAAAAAAACACGAGGAATACTGGTCCATCATCAGTAGAATAAGAAACGGAAAAGGCTTCATAAAGAACCCATTCAAAAGAACGAAGGAAGAACTACTCAGGCAAAGTAGGAAAAGACTTCGCATAACAGTAGGGTTGCTAACAGGGCACGATAACCTAAGAGAACACCTACACAAGATAGGCTCATACAATGGGGACCCAAGTTGCAGAATGTGCGATGAGGAGAAAGAAGCAGCCTACCACATCCAGTGCGAATGTGAAGGGTTGAATCACAAAAGACAGGCATTATTTGAGGAACCGAAAATGAGCCCACAGGAATAAATCAACCAACCAGTCTCGGGGTTGTACTTGTAGAAGGAACAAGACTTGTGGGAGGATTGGTAAAAAAAATGGGAGATTAGGAACAAAAAGCCCAGAATGCTGCACTGCCTCCGGTAGTAAATCAAAATGGCTCTTAGGAAAAAAAATTGCTGTCAATAGGATTTTTATAAAAAATTGAAAAACAAACAAAATTATTTTTTGCTAATTTTTATCGGTGCATTTTTTGCAGAAAAACTTGGAAAACCGCTTAAATTGACAACATTTAAAAAATTCATAACTTGAACCCTTTAAAAGTTGTAAAGCTGATCTTCGAGCAAATGATTACTTATAACATGTTATTTAAACGGGCTAAAGGCGAGCGCTGTCCGATAAGTAGTTTATTTAAAATCGCAATTTAAATATTTTGCAGTGATATTTTGGACGATTCAGCGTATTAACTGTAATTGTCCAATTTAAATGTAGTAAACGGATTATTGAACTTCATATTTTATTCTTCAACTTGTATATCTTGGGCTTTCATTCCATATATATTTGGCCAAAAGTAAGAAAAACGGCTTTAAACATAACGGTGAACAAGCGCGAAATAGCGCGTCATTCACAATGTTCGAAGCCAAACTTACATAGAAACCGAAGATATTTAAGTTACAAAATAGAATATGAAGTTTATTATTCCGTTCATACATTTAAATCGGACAATTGCATAGTCCAATCATTATAGATTTTTTTGTAATTAATGTTAACATATATCTGACTGCGCCATGACTTCCGGAATAACCTGTAGATTACTATAATTAAAAATCCAACCAATTTTTAAGGTAATTTTTTAAACAATAATTAATAAAAAAGGGCCTTTTTTTAATATAACAAAATATGGCTATAATTACTTAAAACAAAACTACAAAATGTTTTTTTGAAAAATCCCGATTCGACCATTTTTCACCGAGAAAAGCCGCAAAAACGCTTGAAACAGACCTTTTTTTAAAAATTTCCATCTCCTTATTTTTCTAATATTAAGCGCTGATTTTTTGGGAAATGATAGTTAATAACATATACTTTGAGCTGCCGAAAGATAAAAATTGTCGCAATAATAGTTTTTTTTTAATCGCACTACAAACAAATTAGGCCTCTATCTCGCAAGTGCCGTAAATATTGGGTAAATGGCCGATTTGAATTTTTAAAACGGCTTTTTAAAACTGAGATTAAAAGCTACAAATTGTATATCTTACATTTTCATATGAGTTTGGAGAACATTGTTAAAAATGTTTGTGAAACTAGCGCGTCTATCGAAAATTCGCGATATGCAGCCCGTCTCTTGCTTCTATGCCACGCTGCTGGGTGCCCTCTCCACGGTCGACTCAGTACGTTTCAGTCGCGAATTTTTGCTCGACGCGCTAGGTTCACAAGCATTTTTAACAATGTTCTCCAAACTTATATGAAAATGTAAGATATACAATATGTAGCTTTTAATCTCAACTTAAAAAAGCCGTTTTAAAAATTCAAATCGGACCATTTGCCAAATATTCACGGCACTTGCAAAATAAGGGCCTAATTTGTTTATAGTACGATTGAATAAAAACTATTAATGCGACAATTTTCATCTTTCGGCAGCTCAAAGTATATGTTATTGACTATCATTTCCCAAAAAATCAGCCCTAAATATTGAAAATTAACGGAGATAGGAATTTTTGAAAAAAGGTCTATTTTAAGCGTTTTTCCGGCTTTTCTCGGTGAAAAATGGTCGGGTCGGGATTTTTCAAAAAACATTTTGTAGGTTTTTAAATTCCCTACAAACGGTCTTTTATGAGCAAAGCGATATAGCTAGTATATTTTGTATATTAAAAAAAAACAACAACAAAAAAGACCCTTTTTTATTAATTATTGTTTAAAAAAATTACCTAAAAAAATTGGTTGGATTTTTAATTTTAGTAATCTACAGGTTATTCCGGAAGTCATGGCGTAGTCAGATATCTGTTAACATTAATTACAAAAATGACCTTTTTTTGCTATAATGATTGGACTATACAGTTAAAACGCTGAATCGTCGAAAATATCACTGCAAAATATTTAAACTGCGATTTGGAACAAAAAAACACATTGGACAGCATCCGCCTTTAGCAAAAATAATTTTCTCAAATATCAGCTTTCCAACTTTAAAAGGTTCCAAGTAAAAAAAAATGTAAAAACTTGTCAATTTTAGCGGTTTTTGGGGATACTATAAACTGGATTGACAATTAAGTTAAGAAAATTGTTTACGTAAAAAGAAATAGAGTTGGTTCCAGTACTAAGCCCTGGAGTTCCTCAGCATTAATTTGGTGAAAGTTAGAACAGTGACCATTTACAGTTACTGATATACGTCGATTAGAAAAAAAAATTGGAAAGCCAAGCACAAATTTTAAGTGGATAGGACAGAACTTTCTTTAATTGTGCTGCCTTAAAGAAATGAGGACTTTCCGTACTAGGCTGTAAAAGAGCTTCTTTCCTAAAAAAAACTATTCAGGAAGCAGATATTTTCCGAACAATTACCGAAAAAATGGCGCATGCAACAGGTGCGAACATTTTTTATAGCCTTTAAGACTTTAAGAACTTGTCTTGTTATATGTTATACCATAACGTCTACATTTAAGAACTTTTCGCTAAACAATTAAAATGTTTTTTCGTGATTATTAATAGACCCTTTGAAAAGCATTATTCAGGCCTTGCCATAGAAAAATCTTATCTGGTTTAAAAACATTTTTACCACAATTAAAATAAAAAATGTTTAAGCTGGTTTTTTCGGTCTGCCGTTATTTCAAAAGATAACACGTGGAATAAAGACAAGAAAATCATATTTTTGTAAATTATGAAATACAGATACTTAAAGCCAAGGAAAGGTAATAAAAAAAAACACTCACGGAAATGGAATTACTGAATGAAAATAAGGGTTGTTCAATTATTTCTGAAGAGAGCGATAAACAATTCTGGAGGCTTTTGAAATCCGAAACCGCATATTTTTAAATTATTGCTACTTATGTTTTGAATAGGGCTGATAAGAAAAAATATTGTAATGTTTGAAAGTCCTTGTATCGCTAAATTATATTATTTTTAAGGATGTCAGGCTTATCAAATATATGGGATTTATCACAAAAATATAATGAAAAAAGTATATGAAATTTTTTAATGGTATAATAATTTATAACTTTTTGATCCGTAATTATAGATTAAAAAAAAATACTTTCGGCCAACAAGATTCTGTTAAATTGTGCATTTTAATTTTTTAAATACCCAGCTTAAAAAGTTAGTAACAGAGTTTAAAGCGTTACTTTTCAGGCTGCAGAATTTTAAAACCCTACTTTGTTCGGTAATTTAAAATTTTAAGAAGTTAATATTATTACTCAGGATTGATTTAAAAATTAAGATTTTTTTTTCAGTCATGTATTTATGATTTTATCTTTTTACCCCACGAAGCCTTAAGTACAAACGTATTGTGAATGCTCTAAATTAAGCAGTTTTTAAATACATAACTTAAAAATTTGCAGTTTTGAAGGGAAGGAAAACACTCGTAGGCGGCCGGCTTAACAGTTTAAAAACTCTAGGGATAAAGAAACAAAAAAGTGGGAAGTTGGAGATCTCTAGATGGACTGTAAAGAGATGCATAAATTGGCACTCCTTGTTAAGAATAAATTTAAATTATGAAGTTAGCGGGCAATATACACACATCTTTACTGCAGCCAAAATAGGTTGTGAATGACATAAACAAAAACAAATAAGGTAAAATTATTTCTGTTAATTCAAAATGTCAGCAACCATGGGTATGATCATGGTAACACCATTTCCTGTTTAGGTTAAGGCCGGTATAAATTTAATTTACCACTTTTTTGAGGTTCATGACATGACGAGTAGAAATAGGTAAAACCTTAAACAAAGAAAAAACGATTAAACCATTTTTTACAGATTAAAAAGACTGTCATTTTGACATATTTATTAATCTCTATAGCAAATATGGTTATAATGCAACTCTCAAAAGACCGCTAAAACCATAGAAACGTAAAACAACATTAAAACATGAGCGGATTTTTCCCTTCTTAATTTGTATTTAAATGCGAATATCTCGTAAACACTTAAATATAGGAATATGATATGCTGAATAAAAATATCTAGAATTTTATGCAGAAAACAAAAATGTAACAAAAAATATAGGTAGTCATTTAAAAAAATGAACTTTGCTCTTGTACTGACTTTTTGATACACCCTGTATACATAACGTTGTTCGCAAAATATAGAGCAGCAAAAACCAAAATATTTTTGTATTAAACATTTTTTCCCAATTTGAATATTTAAAGCGATAAACGGGGGGTCTCAGTTCACAGACTTTTCCTGTATATATATATATATATATATATATATATATATATATATATATATATATATATATATATATATATATATATATATATATATATATATATATATATATATATATATATATATATATATATATATATATATATTATATATATATATATATATATATATATATATATATATATATATATATATATATATATATATATATATAATATATATATATATATATATATATATATATATATATATATATATATATATATATATATATATATATATATATATATATATATATATATAAATATATATAGACTCAAAGACTAGAATTTGACTAAATGTAAATTTTGACAAAATGTTTTGATAAACAAATTGCCAAATCTCAAAAATCAAAACCTAAAGAAATATTATTGGAAATGTAATGAAAGTAGTCAAAAAATTATTTTAGTATTTAATATAGGCAACATCCGTTTTAAATAAAACATTAATTTATATGACAGTTCTAAACTCTATAATCGTTGGCCGATGCGTTTTGTTTACAATAAGTCACCCGCCACCTCTTTTAAATATATTAAAGCCACAAAGTGTTTGTTTGTCTTAATTCTATCCAAGACTTCGTTGACCAAAAACTGTTTTTAACCTTGTAATTTTAAGTTATTTAATAAAATTTTTACCTGTGATGTGAAAAAAATAATGTTACATTTATATCTGTAATAACCTTTTTGGGCATGTCCCAAAATCTTAAGGATTTGGTGTGTGGCATTTTAAATGAAAAAAGAGAAACTCTTTTTACTACGCCAAGCTTTCTGGAATGTTTATTCCCTTTTTCCTAGGCTACAATAAAAGTAAAAGATCTTAGTGAAAATTATGTAAAACCATTTTTAAAGTTTACCTTGTGTGCAAAGTAAGTTAAACCTTAATAAAATTGACAAGATAAATTTTAAAAATGGTTTTACATGATTTTTCTAAGATCTTGTACTTCTATTGTAGCCTAAGAAAAAGGAAATAAATATTCCAGAAAGCTTGGCGTAGTAAAAAAGAGTTTTTCTTTTTCCATTTAAAAAGCCCTTACAGACGGAGTCCTCAAGATTTTGGGACTTGTTTGTTAAGTATATATAACCCAGTACCTCCCTCTTATAGCTCAATTTTCAATTAAAATTTTCATATTTTGCAGACGCCTTCCACTTTAATTTATTTTCAGGAAAATTTTTGGTTATATGTCAAAAGTGTGACGTCCGATTGCATTTTTAAATGGAATGCTCTGTATTTTTTTTTTTATATTTAGGTAATTTTTGGGTCATTTATTTTTCTTAAAATTTTGTAACATTCGTTTAGTAATTTCAGAGAAAAAAATAAAATATTAAAAAAACCATTGAATTTTTAAAAAAATAAAAAAAAAATAGTGCTTGAAATAGAATTAAACAAGGAACTTATTAATAACGAAATCAGTTTGATCATGTTTTGAATTCGAACCAAAATAGGTGTCCCAAGTGGAAACTTTTAAATTTGAAAGTCTCCTTTTTTTCTTATTTTAAATGAATTTCCCTATTTTTTTAGAGGAATTAAAAACAAACATTTTTTAATTTTAATCCTATCGAAATTTTTAAAAGTTATTGTTGAAAACTCATTTTGGCATCTATTTCGATAGTAATATTACTGGATAAAAATGGTAGGTGGCTACAAAAAACAAGTTATTAACATTAGAGTTTCCTAATAACGTTAATTATTACCTGTTGGTTAAAGTTACATAAATGTTAGCCAAAGTTAAAAATTACGTTTATTTAACATTTAAAGGTTTTTCTTAAATTAATTTAATGTAATTAATAAATAATAATAATTTACTCGAATTTTTATAATACGTCAAAATAAGATTTTTGGGGTAAATAAACTCCAATGAAATAGATTGTTTTTCATAGCAACCTATCATTTTTTTTTAATGGTATTTCTATTAAAGTAGATGCCAAAATGAGTTTGCAACGAATAACTTTTAATGTGTTAGAAATTTCGATAGGGTTTAATTAGAAAAATGTTTGTTTTTTAATTCCTCATCTAACGACCCAAAAATATACAGGGGCTTACATTTAAAATAAGAAAAAAAAAGTGCTTTCAAATTTGAAAAGTTTGGCACTAAATTTTGGACACCCTGTACAGTTTAAATTAACCAAACATGACCTAAGCGACTGATATTACGTTACTTAATAAGTTACTTGCTTAATTCTATTAATCAAGCACTATTGGTATTTTTATTCATTTTTAAATTCAATGGTGCAAAACAGTTTTTTTTTATATTTTATTTTTTTTCTCTGAAATTACTAAACCGATGATGACAAAATTTTTTAGAGGAATATAAATGACCACAAGAGGCCAAATATACAAAAAAATATAGAGCATTCCATTTAAAAAAATGCATCATCGTGACGTCACACTTTTTTGTGACACCCTGTATAACCAAAATTATTTTCCTGAAATGCACCGTGGGTTAAAGGTAACGTCTGCAAAATATGAAAATTTTACTGTGAATAATAAATATACATAAGACGGGAGGTGAGCTGAGGACCCGTATATATATATATATATATATATATATATATATATATATATATATATATATATATATATATATATATATATATATATATATAATATATATATATATATATATATATATATATATATATATATATATATATATATATATATATTATATATATATATATATATATATATATATATATATATATATATATATATATATATATATATATATATAATATATATTATATATATATATATATATATATATATATATATATATATATATTATATATATATATATATATATATATATATATATATATATATATATATATATATATATATATATATATATTAAAGTGGTGGGGTGTACGTGCAAACAGCTGTATCTTGGGCACATAATTTTTATAAGTTGCTAATTAAATTTTAAAAAGTAAATATTATACATATAACACAATTTATATATAATTTTTAAATAAAGACATTTGCAAGATTTAAACTAGTCTCTATTTCTTACCTCTGTAAACAAGTCAGCACTAGAAATAACAAAAATATTCGCACATTATTTATAAAAAAAAAGTCGGTATATTTTCTGACCAAAAGTTATTGCCACGTGAAGCACCTCTACGAACTCTTCGCAAATAATCGGAAAAATTCGGAAGTTTTCGATCAAGCGTTGTTTTCCCTAGCGCGGTGAAAAGCTGACTGCATGCTTCTCTTAAAGTGTGAAAACTTCCTAAGCCTTACGCATGAGCTTTGTGGTATTAAGAAATATTAAGAAAACTATTTTTAACTGCATGTATTTAAATGTATTGTAATATGTATTTAATTTAATTAATAAAATGTTTCCATTTTTATGGATTTCCCAATAATACATGTTATGACTTACCACATTTTTTTTTTGTCGAGGCAATGTTAAAAAAAATGACCAATAAATAAAACATTTTTCATTTGTATAACAGCCTTATTTTTAAAGAATAAGAAAAGGTATTTACCCTGAACATCCCCAAAAGTAAAATTTGGAAATGTCAAAAAAATGGCCATAATTTTTTCCAAAATTTCAAAAGCATTATTCCTGTAATTAAAACTATTTTCATGGCACTGGTAGACGATTTTTTTATTCCATTTTTTTTAAATAAAACAAAATGCAATAAACTTGAACTTACTTTAAATTTGCACGTTGAGATTTAAAGCTATTTGGTATTTTTTTTTTTAATTGAAAACCCGATATTTAAAACTTAAAAAATTAAAAATTAAAGTAAATAAAAACAGTATATATTTAGATGTGTGGCTCCACTTGTTTGGGATGTAAAATCAACATTATTATTTTCTTTAAGTTGTCATTTATTTTTATTCTTAAAGTTTATTAAAAATAAAATAATTAAAAATAAAATCAAAAATGTTAATTTTTTTATTCAAAAAATTCAAAAAATATTTAAAAAATCCAAAAATAATATTTTTGATTTTTTTCATTATTTGTCCTAACATAGAATTTAACACAAATCACTAAAAATTGTTAAACTTAAATGAATGCATTTTATTAAGGAAAAACTTGAAAAACCCTTTTTTAATAAAAATTAACACCGATTTTTCTTTTATTTTACTAAAAGATTCTTAAATCCGCCGTAAAATAAAACAAAATGAAAAAAAGCATGTCAATATCTCTATTTTTCGATTTTTTATGATTAAAAATAGGTGAAGCCACACAATTAAACAATTATTTTTTTATATACTCGTATATTTTATAATATCAAAAGTATACCCAAAATTTATGAAGGAGATAAAAAATGTTCTCCTTTATGTGCGGAAACACATTATTAAAAATAAATTTTATGTCTCGTTTTAAAACTTATAGGAATGAAAATTTCTATTGTTGATTGATTTCCTTTTTTTAGATAGTTATTCTGTACATTTTGTTCAGAGAAAATTATTTTTCTTTTTAAAAAAAAATTTTTTTTTTCCAATTTTTTTTTTTTAAAAAAAATTTTTTAAAAAGGAAAAAAAAAAAATTTTTTTTTAAAAAATTTTTTAAAAAAAATTTAAAATTTTAAAAAATTTAAAAAACCCCCCAAAAATTTTTTAAATTTTAAAAAATTTTTTTTTTTCCCTTAAATTGGGAAAAAACCCAAAAACCCCTTTTTAAAAACCCCCCCCCCAAAAAAAAGGGAAAAACCCTTTTTTTTAAAAAAAGGGGTTTCCTTTTTTTTTTTTTTAAAAAAAATTTAAAATTTTTTAAAAACCAAAAATTGGTTTTTTTTTTTAAAAAACCCCAAAAATTTTGGTTTTTTTAAAAAATTTTTTTTTTTTTTTTCCCCCAAAAAAATTTTTTTTTAAATTTTTTTTTTTTTTTTTTTTAAAAAATTTTTTTTTTTTTCCGGGAAAAAGGAAGAAAAAAAAAAAAAATTTTAAAAAAAAAAAAAAGGGGGGGGGGGAAAATTTTTTAAAAAAAAATTTTTTTTAAAAAAAAAAAAACCCCAAAAAAAATTTTTTTTTTTTCCAAAGGTTTAAAATTTTTTTTTAAAAAAAAAAATTTTTTTTTTAAAAAAAAATTTTTTTGGGCCTTTTTTTTTAAAAAATTTTTTTTTAAAAAAAAAATTTTTTAAAAAAAAAATTTTTTTTTTAAAAAATTTTTTTATTTTTTAAAAAAATTTTTTTTTAATTTTTAAAAAAAAATTTTAACCTTTTAAAAAAAAAAATTTTTTCCCAAATTTTTTTTTAAACTTTCCTTTTTCCCCTTTTAAAAAATTTTTTTTTTTTAAAATTAAAAAAAATTTATTCCCCCAAAAAAAAAATTTTTTTTAAAAAAAAAGGGGGGAAACCCTTAAAAAAAAAAATTTTTTTCCCTTTTTTTAAAAAATTGTTTTTTTTTAAATTTTTTTTAAAAAAAAAACCCCAAAAAATTTTATTTTTTTTTTTTAAAAAAAACCCAAAAAAAAATTTTTTTGGAAAAAAGGAAAAAAAAATTTTAAAAAAAACCCCCCAAAAATTTTTTTTTTAAAAAAAAAAAGGGCCAAATTTTAAAAAAAATTTTTTAAAAAAAAAAAAATTTTTTTTTTTTTTTTTAAAGAACCAAAAGGTTTTTTTGGGGGGTTTTTTTTTAAAAAAAAAAAGGGGAAAAAAAAAAAGGAAAAAATTTGAAAAAATTTTTTGGTTTTTTTAAAATTTTTTTAAAAAAAATTTTAAAAAAATTTTTTTTTAAAAAAAAACCCAAAAAAAAACCCCGGTTTTTTTTTTTTAAAAAATTTTTAAAAAAAAAAAATTTTTAAAAAAATTTTAAAAAAAAATTTTTTTTTTTTTTTTTTTTTTAAATTAAAAAAAATTTTTTTTTTAAAAAAAAAAAATTTTTTTTTTAAAAAAATTTGGAAAAAAAAATTTTGGAATTTTTTAAAAAAAAACCCTTAAAAGGCTTTAAAAAAATTTTTTTTTTTTTTTTTTTTAAAAAAATTTTTTTAAAAAAAATTTTTTTTAAATAAAAAAATTTTAAAAATTTAAAAAAAAAAAAAAAAATTTTTTAATTTTTTTTTTAAAAAAAAATTTTTAAAAAAAATTTTTAAAAAATTATATTTTTTAAAAAAATTTCAAAAAGGGGGGGGGTTGGGGGGGGGGGTTTTTTTTTTTTTTTTTTAAAAAACCCCCCTTTTTTTGGGGGAAAAACCCCTTTTCCGGGGAAAAAAAAAAAAAGGGTTTTTTTTTTTTTTTTTAAAAAAAAAAAAAAAAAAAATTTTTTTAAAAAAATTTTTTTTTAAAAGGTTTTTTTTAAATTTTTTTTAAAAAAATTTTTTTTTTTCCAAAAATTTTTTTTTTTAAAAAAAAAATTTTTTTTTTTAAAATTCCCCAAAAATTTTTTTAAAAAAAAAAAATTTTTTTTTTTTCCCTTTTTAAACAAAAATTTCTTTTTTTTTTTTAAAAAAATTTTAAATTAAACCCTTTTTTAAAAATTTAAAAAAAAAAAAAAAAAGGGCCTTTTAAAAAGGGGGGGAAAAAATTTTAAAAAAAAACCCCCCCCGGGGAATTTTTTTCCCCGGTTTTTTAAAAAAAAGGGGTATAAAAAGGGTTTTTTTTTTTTAAAATTTTTTTTTTAAAAAAAAATTTTTTTTTAAAATTTTTTTCCGGTTTTTGGGGTTTTTTTTAAAAAAGGTTTTTTAAAAAAAAAAATTTTTTTAAAAATTAAAAATTTTTTAAACCTAAAATTTTTGGAAATTTTTTCCCAAATCCCCCTTTTTTTTAAAAATTTTTTAAAAGGTTTTTAAAAAAATTATTTTTAAAAAAAAAAAAAATTTTTTTTAAATTTTAAATTTTTAAAAATTTTTTAAAATTTTTTTTTTTTTTAAAATTTTTTTAAAAAAAAAAATTTTTTTTTTTTTTAATTTTTTTTTTAAAAATAAAAAAAAAATTTTTAAAATTTTTAAATTTAAAAAATTTAATTTTTTTTTAAAAAAAAATTTTTTTTTTTAAAATTTTTTTAAAAAATTTAATTTAAAATTTTTTTTTTTTTTAAAAACCCTTGTTTAAAAACTTTTTTAAAATTAAAATATAAAATTAAATTTTAAAAAAAATATTAAAATTTATTAAAATTATATATTATTTGGGCAAAAGTATAAATTTGGGAAAATTTTTTTTAATTTTTTAAAAAAAGTTTCAAAAAAAAAAACCAAAATTTCCTTGAAAAAAAGAGGAAAAATTTTTTATAAAATTTTTAAAACTAAAATTTTTTTTTAAAAATTTTCTTTTTTTTTAAAAAGGTTTTGGGGTTTTTAAAATTTAAAAAAATTCCAACCTTTTTTAAAAAAGGGTTTTTTTACCAAAAAAATTTTTAAACCCCCCCAAAAAAAAAACGTTTAAAATTAAAAAGGGGGAAAAATTTTTAAAAGGATTTTTCAAATTGGCCCCGGGTCCAAAAATTTAACTTTTTGTTTAGGCCAAAAGGGGTTTTTTTAAAATTTTAAAAAACCCCCAAATTTAAAACCCTTATACAAATTTAAGGGAAAAAAATTTTCCAAAACAAAAGAAAATTTTTAAAATTTTTTTTAGGTTAATTATGGTTTTTTGGGAAAAATTTTTAAGGACTTTTTTTAAAAATAATTTTGTAAACCTGGTTTTAAAAAACCCAAAAAAAACACCAAATTTGTTTTATTTTTTAAATTTTTGGGGAAAATTTTAAAAAATTTAAAATTTTTTTTTGGGGAAAAAAATTTTTTAAATTTTTTTTTTTGGGTTTTTTAAAAAAATTTTTTTTTGGGGGCTTGCTTTATTTAAAAAAAAATTTTTTAAAAAATTTTAAAAATTTTATATTTAAACCCCAAAAATTTAATTTAAAAACGGGTTTCAAATCTTTTATAATGGGCCCAAAAGGGTTTTACAGGGGTTTTTTTTATTTTTTGTTTTAAAAAATTTTTTAACAAAAATTTTTGGTTTTTAAAAAAAAAAATTTTTTGATTCCCCCCCGAAAAGAAATTAAACATGTTTAAGGGGTAAAAAAAATAAAAAAATTTTTAAAAAATTAAACATTTCCCAAACTTTTAAAATTTTAAATTAATTAATTTTTTTTAAATTTTTTTTTTTTTAAAAAAAAAAAAAACATTTTAAAATAAGTTATTTTAAAAAAAATTTTTTTAAAAAGGGGTTTACAAAATAATGGAAAAAAAAAAATTTCCCGTACGAAATTGGGGCCCCTTTAAACTTTTAAAAATTTACACGAAAATGTTCTTGGGGGGGAAAGTTTAATGTAAATTTTTTTAAAAACAAAAAAAAGGGGTTTTTAAAAAAAAAAAAATTTAATTTTTTAAAAAAAATTTAAAATTTTATCTTGGAAGGTTTGGGGGTTTTTAACATTTTAAATTTTTTTTTTAAAATAAAAAATTTTTATATATTGCTAAATTAAAAAAACCCCTTTTTTTTAAATTTTTAAAAAAAAAATTTCCCCAAAAAAAATTTTTAAAATTTTTTCCTTTTAAAAAGGGGTTGAAAATTTTTTGTTTCAATTCAAAATTTTTTCCCTTTTTTATTTTTAGGGGGTTTTTGGGAAAAAAAATTTTTAACCTTTTTATGGGTTTTAAAAAAAACTTTATTAAAATTTTCGACTTTTTATTTTTGGGGGAAATAAATTTTAAAAAATATTTTTTTTAAAGGGTTCTTTTAAAAATTTTCAAACCATTTTTATTTTTAAAAAATTTTTTAAAAATTTTTTGCCTTTTTTTAAAAATTTTTTTTTAAAAAAAAGAAAATTTTACTTTTTTTTTGGTTTTAAAGGGGGTTTTCAAAATTTTGAAGGCTTTTTTAACTTAAAAAAACAAAAGAAAAAATTCCTTTTTTTAAAAATTTTCAAAAAAATTTTTTTTTTATTTAAAATTTTTTTTTAAAAAAAAACAAAAATTTAAAAAAAAAAAAATTTTTTAAATTTTTTAAAAAGGGGGGGGATTTTTTTTAAAAAAAAAAGTTTTTCATCCCCCCTTTTAAAAAAATTTTTAAAAATTTTTTTTGGGGTTTTTTTAAAACCCCTATTAAAAAAAGTTTTTAATTTAAAAAAAAGGAAAAAAAAATAGAATTTTTTGGAAAAAAATAGGGTTTTTTTTGGGTTTTCACAATTTAAAAAAAGTTTAATTTTTGGGGCCTTCCCCTTTTTTTAAAAAATTAAAATTGGTTTAAAGATAAAAAAACAAATAATAAAAATTTTTTAATAAAAAATTAAAACATTCCAACCCTAATATTTTACCAAATTGGTTTTTGAACAAAGTTTCCCAAAAAGAAAATTTAAATTTTTTCAGAAAAACAAAAAGGGGTTTTTTTTTAAAACGGGGAACTTTTAAAAAAAGGGCAAATTTTAAAAAAATTTTTGATCATTTTTAAGGGAAATTTTATTTTTGGGGTAAAAAAAAAAATTTAAAGGGGGTTAAATTTTTTAAAAACCCCTTTCCAACCCCCTTGTTTTAAAATTTAAAACCTTTGGGGGAAAAACCCTTTATTGAAGCTTTTTTTTTCCCCCAAATTTTTTTTTTAAAATTTTTTACGTAAAATTAAAAAAAAATTTTTTTGTAAAAAAATTTAAACCCAAAAAAGGAAAAATTTTTTTTGAAAAATTTTTTTTAAATTATTAAAAAAAATTTTTAAATTTTAAAAATTTTTTAAAAAAAAAATTATTCCTTAAAAACCCAAAAACCCCGGGGTTAAAAAAGGCTAAACCATGTTTTTTCTTTTTAAATTTTTAAATTTTTGAAGGGGGCCCCCCCGGGGGAAGGTATCCTTTTCTTTTTTTAAAAGGTCCAAAAAAACCCCTTTTTTGTTTTTGCAAATTTTAAAAACCCTTTTGGAAAAGGGGGGGGAAAATATAAAAAAAATTTTAAAAAAAAAATAATGTTCTTTTCCCCCTTTTTTTTAGGTTTTTTAAAATTTTTTTTTGGGGATTTTAAGTGGAAAAAAATTGGGGGGGAAATAAACATTGTAATTAATTCAAAAAATTTGGAAAAAAAACATTTTTTTTAAAAAATTTTTAATTTTTTGAAAATTTTTTTTTAAAAAATTTTTTTTAGGCTAAAAAATAATAAAATTTTAAAATTTATTTTTAAAAAAGGGGGGTATTTTTTCAAAAAAAGGGGGTTTTCCCCTTTTAAAAAATAACCAAAAATTATTTTTTTAAATTTTGAAGATTTTTTTCCCTTTCCCTTTTAAAAAAAATAAAAAAATTAAATTTATATTTTAAAAAAAAATTTTTCAAAGAAGGGGTTTTAAAAGGGGGTCCTTAAAAAACCTGTATCCCCTAGGGGGGGGTAATAGAAAAAAAATTTTTGGGGGAAAAAGTCATAATATTTTTAGGGGGTTTTTTTTTAGGGTTCCGAGGGATTGCCCACATATTCTGGGACATTTTTTGGGGCACTTTGGTTGTAAAATGTGTTAAAAAAAATTTTTTGGAACCCCCCAGGAAAAAGTACCCAAAAGCAAATCCCCTTTTGGGTTTAAATTTATCATCAAATCCCCCAAATTTTTTAAAAAATCTGCAATTTTTTTTTAAAAAATTTTAGGCACCCCCAAAAATTTGCATAAGAAAATTGTTGAGTAAAAAAAATCAACTGGCTCTGTTTTTGGAAAAACCATAGATATTTTTGCAAAATTTGGGATTTGACTTTTTAAATTTAAAAAAAATTTAAAAAAGGGTTTTTTTTCCTGGGGAACCAAAAAAATTTTTTTTTCGCAAATTCCAAAATAATAACTTTCTTTACCAAAGTGTTCCCCTTAAGGCCAATATCGTCTGGTATATATTTGATGTGGGTACCGTGTCTCATTATTTAGATTAAAAAAAATTACAATCCAAAGCCGCCACTGCTACTGGTAAAACTTATTCAAAAGTAACGATCCTCTAATTTTAATGTATTTTCCTCTATATCTCATTTACCCTGCGGCATCCAATAAATCCCAAATACGATCAGAAAGATAAAGGCTCGTTTTCAAATACCTACCTCCATATACAGAAACTTCCTGATTCCTTTTGGAAACAGGACAGCGATACATGAAATTCGTTTTAAGCCGGCTTATCCAAATTAGGGGGACTATTATTACGTTTTGACGTTATTTAGTCCAATCATATTAAAGATTTTGTGGTTTTTCATAATTAATTTAAAAATTTGGATATACGTTTGTATTTCCACAAGACAGTAGGTGTAATACAACGCACACGTTGATTTAAATCTAACTCCAGTAGGTCTAAAAAAAAATTTGTTAACTTGCTTGAAGAGGAGAGGGTGTTTCTCAAAGGTAGTTCCCCTTATACCTTTATTTTATAAAATGGAAAAATGAAATTTGGCGTATCGATGTATGACCTAAAAATGCATTTTGATCTTGTGAATTTAATCAACACTAAAAAGTTAAAAAAAATAGGCATAGTAGTTGTTGGTTATAAAATTATTTGATTAAAAGGCCGTTACGTTCGCGTAAAAAAAGTCATATGCATTTCGGCGATTGTGTCAGGTAGGCTTGGAAAAAAACAAAAACGTTGATGTTAAACAATGATGTTAATAGTTTAAAAATTAAGTGTGAATTTATTAAAAGTACGAGTACACATAAAATGGTATATTTAAACATTAATTTTGTAAGACGCTGTCTTAAAGCATGAATTTCTGTTTAAAACACGAGCCGCTTGTGACGAGTTTTTTTTTATTGAAACAGTGTGTTAAGACGTCTTGTAAAAATAAAATGAGTGCTTTATACCAGTTTATTTAGTTTGCTTCAATTCGCAGTTACGACCAATTTCTTTTAATTTATCCAAAAAACATCAAACGTTCTATTTATTTTCAAGTCTACCTGACAAAATCGCCGAAATGCATGACTTTTTTAGGCGAACGCCACGACGCGGCCGTTTTAATAATTTTATAAGCAACAACTACTATGCCTATTTTTTAGTATTAATTTAACTCTAAATATCAAGTGTGGGGTATCCACAAAAAAAAATCTGTTTTTGAATATGCCATCGAGCCACCATCGTTCCATTCCAAAAAATTATGTCTAGAAATAAAATTTTTGAATCTTTTTACCTTTCTGGAAAAAAAACATAAAATACGACAGATAATTAAAATTATTTTTCCACGCCTCCTTGGCTCAAAATTGGTTGTTTTAACGACGTCATGGCACCCTAGAATGAATTTTTAAAATTTAAATATTTTTAAAGGAAAATATCAAAAATTGATATATTAGGTGTCATTGTATTTAGGATTTACTATCAAACAGCTAAACAATACAGGGTATTTCACTTAAAATTCAAAGTTAAGGTCATTTCCGGTGAAACCGGAAATCATCAGAAACAATTAAATACGTCTTTCAATGCATTTTAGGCCATATATTGACAAGCCATATTTTATTTTAACATCTTGAAAAAAAAAAGAAATAGAGGGGATTCTTTGAGAAAAAATATATATATATATATATATATATATATATATATATATATATATATATATATATATATATATATATATATATATATATATATATATATATAAATATATATAAATAATATATTTTATTAAATATATTTTTAAAAATTATATAAATTAAATATTAAAATATTGGGGGTTTTTTTAAAAATAAAAATTTACTATATATTGACAATGCCATATTTATTTAACATCTGAATATAAAAGAAATAGGGATTAATAAATTATATATATATATATATATATATATATATATATATATATATATATATATATATATATATATATATATATATATATATATATATATATATATATATATATAATAAAATATGCGATATTGGGTCCTATGTAAATCCGCATATTTTTCAAGAGAATTATACTGAAACGTGTGGGCGAGAATATTGGGAGACAATATTATGGGTCCTTTTTTTTAGACGAGAACCTAACTGGAGAGTTGTACCTGGATATACTTGACAATGTCATCAATCCTCGGATTCAAGAAATAGTGGTTAAAAATTAAGACGAATTTGAATACCCAGTTATTCTACAACAAGATGGCGCACTCCCACAATTTTTAGACCTGTAAGGGATTGGTTAGACCAGACATGTCCTGCATATGGTGGATTGTCAGACGTGGACCATTGGAATGGCTTGCGCGTTCACCAGACTTGACCCCTCTGGATTTTTTCCTGTGGGGATATGTCAAATCAAAAGTTTATAAAACACCACTCGCAACATTACAGGAATTACGAAATAGAATTAGGCAAGTTTGTGCTAAATAACCGCAGAAACCTTTCAAAACTTAAGAAATGAATTTGTCTTACTGTCTGGAGGTACAAGGACAACATTTTGAAAACATGTTAACATGATTTTTAAAGGTACATTTAATTATTATGAATTATCAAACTTCTTTTTTTTGCCACTTTAAATCGTTAATAAGTCAGCAACCAAAAACCAAAATTAAAAAAACTTATGATTGTTGAATAGAGAATTAAAATCCCTTTCAAACGAGGTATAACATACCCCCCCCTTCCATTTGATTTTTTAAGTAAATTGTGCCCGTAGCGCCAACTATAAAATCAAAAATTTTAAATTTATATCAAAAAATAGTAAAAATAATACCTTTTTCCCTCGCTTTTACCCGGCAGCGATATCTCGTCCCATTTAAAAGTTAACAAAACATAAAAATATTATGAAAGAGAATTCCTTAAAGTTTGGATGCTAAAATGTTTCCCCTGTTATTTTAAAAAGTTTTTTCTTTGCTTCTTGTTTCTTTCTTATTTGTGTTAGGCATTTCAAAATTACAGAAGTAATAATAACATAACAAATATTGATTAAGAGAAATGCAAAACTGTTCTGCGAATAGTTAAAAATAAATCTACCAAAAAAAATATAAACAAACAAAAACCTTGTGCGCATAATTCTATGCGGTATGTTAAATAACACATAAATTACTCCATGCCAGGGCTGTATTTAGGCAGTGGTGAGATAGGCGCCCGCCAAGAACGCAGCTACCTAGGGGACGCAAAATCGGACATGAAAAAAAAAATTTTTATTAGTTGTCAGTACCGTAGTCATATTATTATTATTTTTATTGACAAAATTAATTAAAAAAATAAATTACAACAGAACAATGTTTTAACAAATTTTTAACTTAAATACTTAATTTATTTATTTGTATTATATTAAGACCGAAAAAAGTATGATTTATTAATAAAATATCAATTTATCCTGATACCTACAGTGAGAATGTAATTTTTTGAATTTTTTAAATGGTTAAGCTACGGATAAACTGGTATTTTATAAATTTGAGGCAGGGGATAGGTAGGGTAGGTTTAAAGTGAGTGGACTTTTTACGCCCTCCACCGCGACCGCTCGGTCCATTGTGGCTTACAGGGGGGAGGGGGACTATTTACGTCCGCACTGTATATTTAGAGTACATTATCGAAAATCGGAAACATAAAAATGTCCAAATACAGGAAAATAACACTGCGTATTTAGCTGTAACGCCTGTAAGCCATTTTTGTGAGATTATTAGTGTCTGTAACCAACTTATGCGGTTATAGTAAGCTCACTTTGTTACCTAAAGCTTTAAAGTAACCGTACTACCATATTATACGCTTATAGACATGATCTTTTGAACTGACTCTCTGTTAATTAATAACAACCTCGAAAATAGCCGCTTTTGTTGTTGATTACTCTAGTTCAAAGGCTTTAACCGACCCACACTTATCTTGATAATGTTTTCCAGGTGCTTATCCCCTAATGATCCTATTTACCCGGCATTCTGCCTTAAAAACGGATCTGGATAATGGTTTGTTACATGCAAATGCTTAATAACTGTTGTTTATAAAAAAATAAAATATATATATAAAATAAAGCCAAAATTATAAATTATATAAAAAATAATAATTTTATGCATAAGCTTTACTTAAATTCTGTCTTTCTAAAATACATTCTCAAAAAAATTCTAAGCACACAAATCAGTGGGGCTTGTAGTTTGTCTAACAGGGAAGCTTCAATCAGGGCCGTATCCAGGTATGGCCGCGCCCTTGGCGGGGCTAAACATTTGCGCCTCCCCACACACACCGGGGGATTTGCGGAGTATGGAATACCCCCCAACAAAAAAGGGTAGTCCGGGGGGTTTTCCCCGGAAATGTTACAAAATTAAGGTGCAAATTTGTAGGTTTAAATTTTTTTGATCCGAAAATTTCGTTTCTTTAAAATACCAATTTTGTAGGGAAATTTGTGTCAAATTCTATATTTTCTTTATATGAAAATATTATTAGCCTACTATTTAAAAAAACATGATTCACATAAAACACCTTTTTGTATCTAACTAAAAGAAGTGAAATGTAAATTAACTATACATCCTTATTTGCGGATGATTAAACTTATAATAAATAATAATAAATTTTCTCAACAATAAAATCGCAGTTACAAAACTACTGTGCATAAAAGGCCCACTGAAACGTAACATTTGTATTTTAATAAATTGAAAAATATGCAACAAAAAAAAAGAACTAGTTCTGCCCCCAAGTTATAAAAAACCAATTTATCCGCAGCTTAAATATTAATAAAAATCATTCACATTCTCGCTGTAGGTATCAGGATAAATGAATATTTTATTAATTCTTTTTTTTTAGCCTTAATATATTTAAAATAATTAAATTAAGTATCTAAGTCAAAAATTTGTCATAAAATTGTTCTGTTGTAATTTATTTATTTGCTAATTTTGTCAACAAAAAATATTAATAATAATATGACTACAGTACTTACAACTAATGAAAAAAAAATTCATAGCCGATTTTGCGCCCCACAGGTAGCTGCGCCCTTGGCGGGCGCCCATTTCCCCACCTCCTAAATACGGCCCTGGCTTCAATATGTAAAATTTAAAAAATAACAACTTATACACCATTTAGATAGGTAATGTCCCATTTTTATTTTTTATTTTAGGCAAAAACAAGTTATAATTGAGACTGTAATGTACGCAAATACACACCAATATACACAACCACAAAGGGGGAACTTTGAGGCCTCGCAAGTTGGTCTGTAAGGGGATGCATAAGAGTGGCACACGGGTTGGTCTATTATAGACCGAGCGCTCGCGGCAGAAAAAAGAGACCGATTTTTTACAGGCTGCCCTTTGTTTTTTGGGGGGAAAATTTTTTATAGCCACAAGCATAGATAGATGACCTATTAAGTTCCGCAACGTTTACTTACTATAAACATTAACTTTAATTAGAAAAAAAAGAAGATTCAAATCAATTTTTTACAGTCTCCCAAATTGTTGAAGCATAAGGTTGATTCCCAAATCCACAAAAAAGTTGCAGGCAGACGGTTTTTTGGTACAAAGTAAAGCATACAAAGCTAGTTCGAAAAAAAAACGTGTAACAAAAAACACTTTTTTACAGTCTCCCAAGCACAATTTAACTAATGTTGATAAGTTGACGAATTTTCAAAAAAAGGAGCTGTTTCTCGATATTTAAAAAATTGATGCATTAAAGTTAATTAACAAATTTTTTATATTTCAAAAAAATTTTTTTTTTTACATCTGCCTATTGAATAAATAACAACTTTTAAAAAATTTTTTATTTCTATTAAATTTTAGCTCTAATTTACAAATTTTTAAAAGAGGCAGCGCTTTTAAACTTTGTAAAAAACTATAAAAGGAAAAAATTTTTTTTTTGCCGCATGTTTTCAAAAAAATTAAATTTATTTAAAAAAAAAAATTTTTAATTTTATTTAAAAAAAAGCATTGTATTTTTAAACTTTTAAAAAAAAAGCCCCCTTTTTCTTTTGGGGGCCCCCCCCCCCACGGAAATTCTTTAAACTTTTAATTTTTTTATTACCATTTTTTTGGGATTTTTGCTTTTTAAAACTGCTCCTTTAATAAACAGTGCGCAGAAAAAAGGAGGACGGGGATTTTTTTTAAAAGCCTGGGTCGGGTGGTTTTTAGCAAACCCAACTATTGGGGTTTTTTTCACCTATTTTTTTTTTTAATTTTATAATCTTTAAAAAAATTCTCTAAATTTAAATATATATTTAGGTATGTTTATAAATATTAATTTTAATTTTTTTCTTAAAATTTAATTTTTTTATTATTATACATTTTTTCATCAAATGGGGGGAAAAATTTGCAGAATTATTGGGTAAACTTAACTTTTTTTTTAAATTTATAAATATTTTCAAAACAGTTACTTCTTTTTAGATGTTATATTAAAAAATTTGTTAAAAAAATTAATTTTAAAAGAATTGATGTTAAGAAATAAACTTCCAGAATCCCAATTGAATGTGCTGAATTGTAATTCTCAGAAAAAAAACGTATTTTTTGAAAACTATTATTAAATTTTAATTGAAAAAAATTGACCGGGGGAAGTGGGTTAGGGGGTTATGGTCAGGTGATGAAAGACCGGGGTCAGGTAGGGTTTTTGGATCAGATGCATGCAAAGAACATCGTAGTGCACCTAACTTTACCTGACCCCATCAATCTTTTGTTACCTGCCACCCCAAAAATTTTAATATTAAAGTTTCAATTAACGCTAGGTGTACCATCATAAATCGTCGCCATTCAATAGTTTGTTTATTTACTAACTAAACATTTTGGGATAAATGGCAGACTTAAAAATCTTAAAAAAACATTACTTTTTTTTTAAATTAAAAAAAATTTTATTATATGTATACATCGTATTAGGCTGCCATTCGTTTTATTCTATTGAACTGTTTTTATATTTAAATAACCAAAAGTAAAAATTGTTCCGAAATACTGTGAAAAAAATTTTTAAATAACTTTTATGTATCAATTTTTTTAAATCGGGAAACAGTCCCTTGTGAAAATTCGTCAATCTGATGCACACATTAGTCTAAAAATTTGCTTGGCAGACGGAAAAAAAGTTTTTATTACACGATTTTTTGCGTAGCATTAGTATATTTATTTGTACTGGAAAATGTCTGCCGCAACTTTTTTTGGATTTGGCAATCTAGCCTTATGTTAACAATTACAGACTGTAAAAGTTGATTTTAAAATTTTTTTTCTAATTAAAAATGTTTATATATGAAGTAACACTTCGGCACTTAATAGGTGCATCTATTTAGCTTGTGGCTATAAATATCACCCGTATCAAAGGCAGCCTGTAAAAAATCGGTCTCTTTTTTCGCCGCGAGCGCTGGTCTATTAAGAGCAGCTAGAGGCTAATTCCTCAGAGTAGAAGACGTGGTAATACCTACAAATGAGTCAGAGATTCTCTACAGCTCGTCGCAGAGCAAGAGAAAGAAGCTTTTCTGTAAGAGTGAGATAATTAAAAAGGCGAATGGCTCTTTTTTAAATGGAATAAAGAATTCTTGGGGTTGTGAGATACGCCATTTTCTAGACCTGGAAACAATATTCCAAAGAGAATCTAAATTGGAAAACCTACAGAGTAAGCAGATTAGACGGGCTCGAAACAGGTATCCGGGCTTTTTTGAAGCTGCTGAGGCTATGGGTGAAACATGTTTATGCCAGTTAAGGTTATTTTAAAAAGTAACGCCAACAATATTGATTGACTCTTTATTCTGCAAAACTTGGCTGCTTATAAGTAAAGAATAAGCATAAGCGGACTTGATTGCGATAGTAAAAATGATTGTGTTTTGGAGGCATTAAACTGGACCAGATTAAGGTCCTGTGAGAGAGAAATCTGCATAACTCTGTGCTTGATTTGAGCAAAACACAAGATTGATTGTGGAAGACGAAATATCGTTAATGTGAAGAAGAAAAAGAGTTGGTGCCAGTACTGAGCCCTAAGGCATTAATTTGGTGGAAGCTAAAATGGTGAAGAGTGACCATCTAAAATAACTGATATACTTCGATTAAAAAGGAAACTGGAGAGCCAAGAACATAGCTAAGGTGGAAGACAGAGCCGGGACGCGTAAATAGGTACCCACACACAAAGCGATATTTTGCGCGACCTGGTATGCGGCAGATAATGTCTGTCTAATTTTGCATATTTGAAATGCACGTTAGTGCCGAACAACAAACCCTGTGGGTGAAATACTTCGTCGGTAAAGGAACAGGTCGCCACACGTCAAATTTGTACTTACAACTGACGTAAGGACCTAGTCGTTAAGCTCGTCATCTTATCTGGAATAAAATTTTGCGGTGTAATGGAGTGGACAAAAGAAATATTAACAGTTTATAGAGTTGTATAAGGAACGACCATGTTTGTGAAAAATTGAATTAAATTATAAAAAAATAATTTAAAAAAGGAAGCATATGAATTTAAAAAATCGGTAATCATGCAGAAAGTGGCCGCAACGCCGATTTTAACGAAATTTGGTATACGGGGGTTTTTTAGGCGCTGATCACGAATCTAAAAACCTTTTTTGGCGGTAACGTTTCGTTTTTGAGACATTCATCATCAAACTTGAAAATCAAACTAACTTCATTTACACTATTCCTCCTTCTTTTTGTACAGAATTCTTGATTTTTACACTAAATTGGTACACAATAGTTTATAAACACCTTTTAAAAACTTGTTTTTATATTTATGTTATACTTATTTTTCATTTAATTGTAAACATTCACTTTCGAACGCCGCAACCATGTATACAATAGGAAATTTTTAAGCAAACATGGCGGCACTGTTTAAAAGTCATACTTGGCAATTTAATGAAAAAAGGTGTAAAATATACATAAAAAAAAGTTTTTAAAAGGTGTTTTTAAAATATTGTGTGCCACTTTAGTGTAAAAATCAAGAATTGTGTACAAAAAGAAGGGGGAATATAGTGTAAATGAAGTTAGTTTGATTTTCAAGTTTGATGATGAATATCTCAAAAACAAAACGTTACCGCCAAAAAAGGTTCAGATTCGTGATCAGCGCCCCAAAAAACCCCCCTGTACCAAATTTCGTTAAAATCGGCGATGCGGCCACTTTCTGCATAATTACCAAAAAATCTTGTCCATTTTGTCTCAATTCACATACTAAAGGCATAGCACCATATTTTCCTCGTTCTGAAAGTCATGTCTTAACCCATTTTTTCCTTTTCTTCTTTCTATCATCCATTTGACTGATTTTTAAAATGCATTAACCCATTAGAGCAAATTTTTCTCCATTTTATACCTTGCACAGTTCACCGACGAAAGAGGTATTTTAGACAAGCTTAAAATACTAAGTCATACTACCCAGTATGTCAAAATATAAAATATCTGCCAACTAATTAAAAGACAGCGTAGGTTCAGGAACCGATCGTTTGAGAAATTGCGGACTAAGTATGTTCGTCTGTGGACATGACAAATCAGATCGTTCACAGACAAGGTCGGCGGATCTAGTATGGCAGATCTCGTCGGTCGACACCGTCGGCCGACTAGGTTGCTTCGTCTATGGGCGCCTATTCCCTATACCAACCTTATTCAGCGCTCTCCCGTCGGAAGGATTTCCGAAGTCACCCGATCTCTATGCCAAACTTTCCCAACCCGATTCAGCACGCAATGCTGAATTGGGTTGGCTTTTGCCATTATTTATTATACAAATAATATCGTCGTGTCCTAATACGTATCTTTAAGGATATAGTTCTAGAAAGATGTAAAGCATTCAATATGTGTGCTTTAGTAGATTTTATAGTTACAACTTCTGAAAAGTATCACAAACTCCGACTTCTAGATCATGCAAATGGTCGAGTAGCTAAAAATGACTTAATTTCTTCAAAATTTATTTAAGCACACAAAACTGAAGGTTTGTAAAGTGTCTGAGGATGAATAAGAAGTGCAGTCTTTATGTAAAGAAATTATTCATAAGGTGCTTTTTGATTATTTATATGCGAGTGTCTTGCAGAATGTCAAGAACATTTTAAAAGCATTTATGTACAGTTCATCAAGAATGTGACAATATTGCAACTGCTTCTCTGCTATCTGTTTCTGATTAAGTGTTTTTTTTAGGTTTAAACACTTGGGGGAAATCCGATGCTTTAAAAGTTTTTTTTCCCATCTTTTTACTTTTAAATCCACACTACAAGTCTCTTCAGAAGCAAACTCATCACATAAAATTTCACAAGCAAATACGATTTCATCTGAGATATGCACCATATCTTCGTTAAGCCAAAATTCCACTGTCACAAATTTGATTGTAGATGGTGAAACTTGCTGAGCGCATGCGGATTAATTTTAAAAATATTGCGAACATGGCTAGCAAAAATATAGATACATCCCTATTTAATATTATTAAATGGTCAATATAGGATTTAAAAAAATAACTAGTATCTATTTCTCGACGAAAAATCCGACTTGGTGTGACAAGGGGATCAAAAAGAGTAGCAACAGGACGCCCATCAAATTCAGAAATCAGTCGAAGAAGTAGAAATAATAAACGAAATTTAGCAGTCAGTATTCTCGTTAATCGACCTAATGCAAAATCACATGGAAGTGGCCATTAAAAAGGATATCGCAGCTGTTTGTTTGATTATTTGTAATTTGTTTTATAAAAAAAATTTTTGATTTTTTTTGGGGTTAAAAAATTTTTTTTAAAATTTCAACAATATCAATTTTAAGATTAATTTATTCAGCATTCGCGGAATCTTTTTCTAAAAGTTTGACAAAAGAGGGTTTGATTCGCCCCCGAGAAAAATTTGACCCCGGATCCTCTAAAGAAAAAAAAATCAAAAAAAATACGATTCTTTTTTTTGGGGTGATCAAGCGTCAAAATTCCCCCGGCCCCCAAAAGGGAAAAAAAATTTTTTTCCCCTTTTTTGAAGTGCTGCTCTTAGCCAAATTAGTATTTGGTAAAAATTTTCAAATTTGAATTTTTTTATTTCTGAGATCAACAAAAACCACGGGGTTTTTGGTTTTTTTTTCCAAATTAGAAATAAAAAAATCGTTTCCCTTTTTTGGGAAACGGATCCTTTCAAAAAGGAATGATTCGGGATCATTTTAAGATTATATAACGAATCCCCATTTTTAAAAAAATCGATTTTGTTTCCCCTTAAAAAAAAATTATTCCTGGTTTTATTTCCCCAAAAAATTCGTTTTCCCCCCCCCGCTCTAAAGGGGAAAAACCCTAGGGGAAGGGGAAATCTTGGATATGTCAAGAAATATAGGATTTACCAAGGAACTTAAGGGACTTGTTCCAATTGTGGAAAATAAAGGACTGAAGATCTGCTGTGGATCTTTTGGGACTGGTTTCGTACTGTCTGTCAGATAACTGTTTGGTTTTAAAAATTTTGGGGAAATTTAAAACATTTCCCCTTTTTTTGCAAACAACTAAGAGAAGAATATAAGTTCCCGGGGAAATTGACCAAAAAATAAGAGTGGGGAAAAAAGGGTTTTGGCCCGGGAAAAAAAAAAAAAACGAAATTTTTTTGGAAAAATTTAAAAAAAAATTAAAAAAAGGGTTTTTTCCATTCATTTTAATTACAACAGGGGGTAAGGAATTTTTCGTTTTTGAACAACTCAATTTAAAACCCCTTTAAAAATTTTAAAATTTTATTTGAACAAAAACAATTTTTGATTATTAATTTTTTCTTTAAATTCCCCAAAATTTTTCCCAAAGCTAGTACCCAAGGAACGCATTTATTTTTTTTATTTTATTTGTTTCAAAAATAAAAGTGTACCCCCGGGAATTGTTTTAAAAAGGTTAAAAATAATAAAAAAGTCTTTTTTAAAAATTTAAAAATTTTAAAGGCAAAAAATGGTAGATTTACCGTTGTGAAGAAATGCAAAAAAAAATCCTATATTCCTAAAAAATAAAAAAAA
>JAHBCN010003952.1:0-68582 GCA_019359885.1 Listronotus oregonensis
AAAACATACCAGCATCTCAATTCCTGACCAATTCTTAATAGTAATATTTTAACCGTATAACTATGAATGCAGATTGTGTGTTGTCTTTCTGAATAGTTTTTAGTGTTTGACATGTAAATTTTAATTTGTTGTGTACACATATATGCTTTTATTTTAAATGGATTATCCTCCTATGGGTAAGTCAAAGAAATCTAGGTTGTTTAGATAGCATATAATGATAACATTTTAAATTTAAAAAAATCCTCCACATCATATTTTAAAAGTGTGTTTAAAATTGAACTTGTTAAGAATAAAATTTTTGTTGTAGACATTGAGAAAGGCCAAACAAGGCGTTTGTGAATAAATTAAAAAGGAAATGAAAACCCTTTTTTATTTAAAATAATTTAAAAAAAAAAACAAGAACCACTAACCAAGAAATATATATATATATATATATATATATATATATATATATATATATATATATATATATATATTTAAAAAAAAAAAGGGTCCACAATTCAGTGCATGCTGGATCTGGAAAACTAAAAGATAAAGTTGGTTAAATTATGGGAAAGTTGCTCATTTAGGTGCCTAACAACATGCCGTTTAAAATTTAAATTCCGAAATTTGGATATCCGAAAAAAGAAATTTTTGATTTCGTTTTTTTTTTTCGCGTTTTTAAAGAGATAGGAAAAAAAAAAAACTCCATGTCCACTTTTCTACAAAACAGCGTTAAAGATTTTTCTACTTTCGGTTTCGTTAAACCATCTCAGTTTATTTTTTTAAATATGGCACTAAATTTTTTTATTGCATTTTTTAAAAGCAGTTAAATTCCGATTACAATGATGTATAACCTTAATTTTTTCTGTTAAATAAACTTTTTTTCCATAAGGACAATGAGTTGAAAGGAACCAAATCTTTTATAGGGCGTTCTATATTTGTAATAAATATTTGTTTTCATTTTTGAAATTGGGAAAAAGGGGTTCAAAAAATTAAATAAACATTGTTTTAAAAAAAAAAGGTAGGTTTCCAAAACGAAACGTCGACGGAAAATTTCTTAAACGTTATTAGACTTAAAAATACAGAAAGGGCCTTTTTTATTCCATATATCTTTAAATAACGTCAGAAAAAAAAGAATTGGCCAATTTCTTTTTTTCCCGGGGTATGTCAGGAAACCGGAATTTTGCAACTTTTAAAGTGGATATGGTTAATTACGCAAATACATTTGCCATAATTTAACCGACCCCGTTATCTTGGTTTAAAGGTCCCCATGCATCACTCAATCTTGGCACCCTTTATATATATATATATATATATATATATATATTATATATATATATATATATATATATATATATATATATATAAGTAAAGATCTCATTAAAATGCCTAATGTAAAATAAGGGCTAACTTCTGTACACAATTTTGCTCCACTCTTTTTGACTTGGCAAAGCCAAGTTTTGTTGAGTCCTAGGGAAGCTTTTTATTCGTCGTTAATTTTGTCTCAGTGGCAAATATGGTTTAGCTACATTTATTTTTATGGGCAATTAAAAACACTAAATTCACTACTAGCACATTTTTTTTATACTTGACTTAAAGCCACTTAGCCGTTGTGACAATTATCATTTATATGCCTTAACCATTTCCTATTTTATTATAAATATAATATATATATATATATATATATAATTTAAATTTTATATTAATAATAAAATTAAATTATATTAATAATTTTAATAATAAAAATTTAACATTTTTATTAATTAAATGTTACAATTATTTCTGAATAACCTTTTTGGGTAAGTGATAAAAAATTTAAAAAATAAAAATTGTAATTTTTAAAATTCTCCAGAACAAAACAGTTTATAATTTTTTAATATAAAATATTATAAATAAATAAAATTAAATAAAATTTTTTTAAAAAAATAAAAAAAAAATAAAATTAAATATTTATAAATATATTATAATAAAAAATATATATAAAATATATATATTAAAATATAAAAAAAAAAATAAAAAAAAAAGGTCTTGCGGGTGAGTTTTTTAAATTGGCATTTAAAAATTCCATAGAAAGTAAAATTTACCGAGATATCCGGAAAACCGAAATTTGCTGATTTTTTTATTTTTTCTGACTTTTAAAGGTATGAAAAAAACTTTTCATAGCCACTTTTTTGGTCTACAAAACAGGTTAAGAGATTTTCACGAGTTTCGTTTTTTAGATGATGATTTAACGAAAACGAAAGTCTACAAAAACTTCAACCTGTCTTGTAGGCTTAAAAAGTATGAAAAGTGTCTCTTTTTTTCGTTCTCTTTAAATAACGTCGAAAAAAATAAAAAAAGAAATCAAAATTTCGTTTTTTTCCGGAAGGAAAACCGGAATTTTAATTTAACGGCATGTTGTTAGGCACCTAAATGCGAACGCCTATTTCCGACTTCTATCTCTTAAGGTTTCCGGATCCCGAGCATGTCTGTGGCCCTTTTTTTATATATATATATATATATATATATATATATATATATATATATATATATATATATATATATATATATATATATATATAAAAATATATTTCCTTTATCTTTTTCAGGTTATAATGGCTGGAGCTTTTTATCCAAATTATTTTATTAAATCTCCAGCAGTAAATCAATCCTTTGAAAGAGAAGCTGTCAAAACTGTTGGTGGTCGGGATCCTTTTTGCACAGTGTATTTTACTGGTAATTTAATTTGTTTAGCTTAATAAAACGCAATACATAAGAGTAATGTTTTTCGACAAAGTTAATTTTTAATTTTAGGTTTGGACCCCAAACAACCTGGGCAAGTTTATGTACGGCAAATAAAAAGAATGATTCAGGAACGTGGAGAAAAGGAAACCGATATTCAAATTGGCTTTGATGGCAGCACGTAAGATATTTTTTTATAAATAATATCACATTTCTGAGTTTTAACACTAAATACATTTTGAATTATAGACGATACAATTTGGTTTATTTAGAGAGTAGATTTTAGGATCAATTTTAATTTTGGATTCATTATTGGAGTTTAATAAAAAAAAACTTTTTTTATCAACTGTATAAATAATAAATTAAGTCTTCATTCTTTGTAATCAACATAAACATTATATTTATTTTATTATTGGCACCGTGCACGATGACAACGACATCTGACGGCTGCATTAAATCATGCTTTAAATCTATAAAAGAGGTGTAACATTACTTATAATATTTATTGTTATATATAAAAACCTGTTCAGCACTGTAAAAGTGAAGTACAATATTAATGGTGAATAAACAATTTTAAAGCTTAGAAAGTAAGTATAAAAACTGTGTTTTTAATAAAAAAAAGTTTTTGTAGGTTTGTAGAATCGAACTCGGACCTTATTATTGGGGAATAAGGTTATCCGGTGTAATCAATGCCAATGACAGTTAAATAACATTACAAATGTCAGTATAAAAAATAAAAAAATATATTTAAAAATGAAGCATATTAAACAGGTTTTTTTTAAAAATAATAATTTATTTTCAATTGATGAATAGTTTTTTTATTAACCCTAGACAAAAATCGGCAATTGGTCCGATAAGTAAAAAACACACTTACGAGTCTAGGGCTTTTTCAATATACTTAATACTTATATATACTTAACTTACTTGAAGGCTTTATAGCCATTTTCTCTATCCACAATCACAGGAAACTACAGACACTAGTTAGTCTATTAAAAAGAATCTTTTTCTTTTTAAAACTCGCAAATCATTAAAAAATACTTCAGGAAAAGGCAGGAACAAACGGTACACGGCAAGAAAAAATAGGTTTTTCTTCTTGTTACGTCAAATTTGAAAGTTCGCCTAACCTCGAAACCCGAACGTCATTCGGCTACTTATTTGTTTCTTTTAACTGCATTTATCCATTTTGACCTTTATTCTAATTTCCAACTAGCAGTTGGAAAGGTATAAAATTCGCAGTAACTATTTCTGCTAGTATTCTGACATTTAAGCACACAAAAACTATTATGCACCATTTTTATTATTTTTATCTAATAGTTTACATTTGAATCAAGCATGATTTATCGAAAAAATTGACCACAGCGAGCGCTGCAATCGATTCAGCTGTCCCTACCATATACTTCGCACTTTGCCAATACTTTTTTGTTAAATGTTTTAGTCAGAAAATAAGTGACCAGTGACTTGCACAAAAAAATTCAACAATATTAATAGATGATCACAGTGCCGCTGACTCTAATGATATAAGCGATATTTAATTTGTAGTTTTTTTTTTATTTGTCGGGCCTCATTCATGGTAACCATTTTATTTTTTTAGGAACTTCCTGTGTTTTCTTAATATTAAAATATTATATTGGGAGATTCTTTGTCCCCCAATAGATCAATTTATTTTGGTAACCGTTTTCATTTCCTACTTTTGAAAAAAGTACTATGCAGATCTCTATAGCCGGACAAAGTCAAGCATCTCGTCTGTGTGTGCTTTCTGGTCTTTTCTGCAGTAGTATCCAGATTAACAATTTGTGATTCGGTTCAGTTAATAGGCTTTCCTAATTTAGTGAAAACATCAGTTATTAAAACTCATAATGGTTACTAATTTTTTCTTACAGCTGCAAGTTAAATATAAAATGCTAAACCAACAAAAAACTAATAACTGAATATGATATTTTCAGAAAAATCTATGTAGAATTTAAAAGCAGTGCTGGAGATCCCATTGCAGTAAATATAGATGGATTTCAAAGGTTAAAAAACGCTACAGGTAGAATTCCTAGTCAAGTCTATGAAATGATAAGAAAGCGACAGCTAAAATATCGTTTTAACTTAAAAATATTACCGTAAGTATCTAAATTTTATAGAAGTCCATTAAACTTTGTCAGAAATAGATGTATCACATTTTTTATTTATACTTTAGTACTACACTATTATATTCTAAATTTAATGGTCCATTAGATATTACTGGAAAATAATTTATTTTGGAATGTTTACGTCTTAAAACTAGATCTATTACAATTACTACTAATTTAAACGCAAATTGACCTAAACAAAACTGATAAGCTACATAAAATATAAGTTTTTCCTAGGTTTCTTCATTTTACGCTAAATTGTTAGTTAATTTCGTTGCCAATATCTTGTTTAACAGAAATTCTCTGAATTTCTCCAACCGGTTAAACCGAAAGTTTATTTAGTTGGCTTGATAATTAAAAAGGTAGACTTGAAAAAAACATTGTTTCTAATTAAAAAAAGAGTGTTCTTTTTTTTTAATATCTAAATAATAAGATAGTTTCAAAGTCTTAGAGCCACAATTTCTGTCAAGTGTAATTAGGTTACAATAATACCACATGTTTCACAACTACTTGCACTATCAGACCTACAAAATAAAAAGGGAAGGAACTTAACTATTTAGAATAAATATATTTTTTAAAATTAACTTAAATTTTAAAACAAAACCGACGAAAGCACAACCTTACATGTTAAACAATACTATTAAATGGTGTAAGATTATTCATCCGGAAAAATACAAATATTAAAAAACAAATAATGTATTAAAGCTATAATTAAATTAAGGGGTTTAGGCAAACGTTATCTGCAATTAAAAAATATGCCAATGTTGTAGTGAATTATTTGCATAGGCTGATTTTGTTTTTAAAATGCCAGAATTTGTATATTTATTGACAACGCTAAGATTGTACTAGGAACTTGGGTCTTAGGTTACGTTGGCGTGCTTGGACATTTTGAAGCAAGTGTAAATGTCCTAACCTAAACTGGATTGCAAATTATTTAATTATGGTTTGGGTTCAAGCAAAGAGGACAATATAAGAAAATAAATAATACTTTGGATAAAAGAAAATGACTTAAAGTAAAAAAAAACATGAAATAATAAAGATGGGCTGTTTCACACCCTATTAAATTTCTTTCTTCTTGATTGCCTGACATAAGCTTAAGAAAACTTCTCACACTTAAGAGAATAATTTTCACCATTATAGTTTTTCTTTCAAAGGCGAAACAAGTATCTAAAATGTGTTAGTTGGAAAGATATACCCTTGATATAAGTTACACAACCTTACATGTTAAACAATACTATTAAATGGTGTAAGATTATTCATCCGAAAAAATACAAATATTAAAAAACAAATAATGTATTAAAGCTATAATTAAATTAAGGGGTTTAGGCAAACGTTATCTGCAATTAAAAAAAAATGCCAATGTTGTAGTGAATTATTTGCATAGGCTGATTTTGTTTTTAAAATGCCAGAATTTGTGTATTTATTGACAACGCTAAGATTGTACTAGGAACTTGGGTCTTAGGTTACGTTGGCGTGCTTGGACATTTTGAAGCAAGTGTAAATGTCCTAACCTAAACTGGATTGCAAATTATTTAATTATGGTTTGGGTTCAAGCAAAGAGGACAATATAAGAAAATAAATAATACTTTGGATAAAAGAAAATGACTTAAAGTAAAAAAAAACATGAAATAATAAAGATGGGCTGTTTCACACCCTATTAAATTTCTTTCTTCTTGATTGCCTGGCATAAGCTTAAGAAAACTTCTCACACTTAAGAGAATAATTTTCACCATTATAGTTTTTCTTTCAAAGGCGAAACAAGTATCTAAAATGTGTTAGTTGGAAAGATATACCCTTGATATAAGTTACATTTTCAGCTGTTTTTTGTCGTTTAATATTCGCTTTAGAGTGTAATATATAAAATTTACTTTCAGTTCTAACTTATACTTAAAATAAACAAATTAGAATAGAGTATTTTACCAAAAATAGTTTCACTTAAATTCGTAGTGATTGATTAAAGGAAAAAAACTTAAAAATAATGTTTAGAAAGTAGACAGCATACATTTTTCCAAAAGAAAAAGATAAATTATTTTCCATATATTTGTACACTTTTTTTCCACCCCTGACCTTTGAAGATAAAATTGTTTCTGCCCCTGAATAAAAAGCAGAATTATTTGCCAAACAATTTGCTGCCAATTCTAATTAATTTAATCTTCCTCTTTCAACAGTTGTCCCTGTTCCCCATAAAATGTCCGATTTCATTTTTTAGGTTAAACATATCAAGCATATCCTTTTTTCTCTTAATACTAAAAAAATCGTCTGGGCGGGATGGCATACCAACAATCGTTTTAAAAAAATGTGCTTCCGGAGCTTGCACCCAGCTTAACTTGCCTCTTTCGAAGTGTGCAACCTGTCCTACAAAAGGGTCCAAAATTCTCCCTTCCAATTATAGACCTAGCTCTTCTCCCAGTTGTTTGTAACGTAATGAAAAACTTCATTAATTCCAAAATCTTAAAGTAATTGGAAAAACCCAAAATTTTACGTGATAGAAAGTAAAGATTTCGTCACAAAAGATCCACTACAGATTTTGAGTTTCTTGGTAAATCCCAGATCGTTACTCTTGACATATCCAATGCTTTTGACCAGATCTGGCATGATAGGCTCCTTAACAAACTTTCTTCCTACAGTTTTCCACCTAAGCTTTGTTTTTGGCTCTCCAGTTTCCTTTCTAAATGAACGTATATTAGTTATTGTAGATGGCCATTCATTCAACTTCTACCAAATTAATCTGGAAGTACCTCAGGGGTCAGTACTCTGTTTCTTCTTTCCACAGACCATCATATGTACAGTTTGTTGATGATATTACCCTCTACTCTAGTATTTAAATTCTCAAACCAGCCCCTAAGCCGGATTTGAAAAACAAGCGCGGGGTAATGCAGATATCTTTTTCAAAAGACCTCAAACTTTTCTTAGATTGGGCACCAAAAATCTTGTCCCCTTTAATGCCTTTAAAACACAGTTATGTCAAAAAGTCTGCCAATGCTTATCCGTTACATTTGGAAATAACCTTAATTGGCATAAACACATTACATCCATAGCCTCAGCAGCTTCAAAAAAGCTTGGATTCCTCTTTCGAGCCAGAAAGTATTTTATGTCTCTCCATCTTATCTGTATACTCTATATGTATTCCAAATCAGACCTTCTTTAAAGTATTGTTCTCATGTCTGGGGAAGGGCATCACCCACAAATCTTAGCATTTTGCTTTCATTTAAGAAGAGCCGTACACCTTATTAATGATCCTACGCCTACAGGAAAGCATCCTTCTCTTGCTCATCGACGGGCTGTAGAAGATCTCTTGCTTTTTTATAGGTATATTTGCGGCTTCTGCTTGGAGAAGTTGGCCAGTATAATTCCACAACATGTAGTGCCACTTTTATGCATCCGTTTACAGTCCAACTTGACAGGCCACTAACCTCCCATTTTATTCGATCCCTCATCATTTTTTTACTACACTTAAGACACACACAGTAAGTTCGTGGACTGTTCCAAGATAAAAAAAAATATTGATCTTTTGAGTTTGACCTACCAATTTAATATTCTGCTTCTTATTTAGTCTCTGCGTAACTAAATATTTATTTTAGCCATAAAAAGGCCTGGGAATTTGCCGAAAATCATGGGGTCAGTGGAAAATTCCCTGCGGTAAGCAGAGTTAGCAATGAGGATAGAAACTGCTTTTCTGCAATTAACTACAATCCCATTCCAACTATGGATACTCAGTATGTCCAACTTACCATCTCTAATGTAAGTTTACAAAAATATGCTTTATATTGCCATACGATTTATTAGTATTTATACATAAAAATTCTGGTCCATATACAAATATTAATTTGGCACTTTTTTTTTAAACTTTTGACTTTGACTTAAACTTGTTATTACAGAAGTTGGAAGTTAATCAAACTTTGAAAGTTTAGAAATAAACATCAACTTAATTGTAAATATTTTTATTGTTAATAAAACCATTTCTGTACAGCTTGTTCTACTATAATGAAAACAGTAACATATTAAACAACACTATGGAAATTACCTGTCACTTTACGACCATTACATAATATAAAATAAAAGTTGCTTTTTTAGCCAATTGATGCGGGTCATTTTTGGGCACAAAATGCAGACGAAAAAAGCAATGAACTTTTACAACAAATCGAAGAAGCGTTGAATAAACAAGTTCTAAAACAAGTTGATGAACCCTTAAAAATAGGAAAAATGTATGCGGCCAGATATAAAGAAGATGGTTTGTTATATAGGTGTAAACTCACAGCTATTGGTGGCAGATTTAACCAGGTAGATACCCTTATATGTAAAAGGTTTTGGTTGTATATTTTTAATCGGGTATCTAGAAATTTTGGTGTCCGATAATACATAGGAACAAAATTTATGGTAGTTCCTAGAGAGTAGGCGTACTCAACATTCTTTTGTTTAAGCATAAAAATCTTGTACTTCCATTGTTTTTATTTGTTGATTGATACACAACGTTTCGTTTTGTGATGTATCTCCAACCGTTTTCCATTTAGCACTTGAAAACGGTTGGAGATACAACACAAACCGAAACGTTGTTTATTAATCAACAAATAAAGACAATAAAAGTCTAAGATTTTAGTTGTATTGAAACCATAACATTGTCTAACACTTTCACAGAAACATAAAAGTAAGGCTGGCACCCCTATTCTTGACTTAACTGTTTGCCAGATCACCCTCAAAATATTTATTGCATTGATATTTTGAAAATTTTTGGTTTTTATCCCACTTTTAAATATAATTGGTCTGGCACATTAATACTTGACTATTTTTTTAAATAAATTTTTCTATTTTTTTGTAAAATTGATGTGTAGGACTTAAGTACAATGTTTTAGTATTTGAATGAGTTTGGATCAGTAGAATATAAAAATCTAAGTCTGGCACCCCTATTCTTAACACAACTGTTTGCCAGACCACCCTAAACATTTATTGCATTGGTAAATTTTCTATGTAAGGTATAAGAATAATTTAAACATCAAAATTTTTCTTATGCTCTAACCACGATTAAGAAAGTCCAGGAATAAAAACCAAAAATTTTTGACATTTAATTTTTTCTTATACCTTATATCAAATAAATATGTTTTTAGAGTTATAGCTTATCATCTAGCTTTTCAACTTACCGTAAATTTTATGTTTTTTATAGCAGTGACATCTCCTAGCGGTCGAATTACGAGTATCAAAAGAATTTTAAGACATTTTGTTTGTCCACTTTAACCATAAGAATTTTTTCCAAACCTCTAGACCCTACCTTTGTGGAGATACAGATGCTTCATGTCCTTATCCAGCCTGTATATCTTGTTTTGTGTTCACATTATCAATTGACTCTACTGTCAGAAAAAAACTTTCTTCTCTTATCCACTGTTCATCTGTAAGGAACCACTCCCTTTTTTGTAGGTTATTTTTGGAGTAATACTCTTATGCATGTTAATACAGTTTACCTGGACACACCTCCAACTTTATCCGCTTCTTCAATCCTAAAGTATCGACACTGTGAACTAACAGACGTCTTTCCTTCCCGCTTGGTCCCGAGGTATAGAACTGTGTTTTATCTATTTAATTAGATAATAAATGTAACATTCATACTACATTAAAAGCACAAAACACACAGTTTTTGGCGAGTACCCAATAAGGATCTTTAATTTACGCAAATATAATTAAAATCGAGATTCTAAATTAATTTTATTACCTATCTACATTGCTGTGAATAAATCGGGCCCTTATTTAAAAAACTTAAATGCTGATTGTGTTTTTATGGAAAACAGATACTTGTTTAAAATATTTTCTTTTTTAAAATAACGGCAGAAAAATTGAAATTAAAAAATTTCTTAATTTAGAAACTATGCTTAACTAAACACTAAATTATGTAGCTGTGCTCCATTTTATGCTTCTCCGGATTCGTTACAATTTTTAAGTTTCTAGTAGGGGAGGGTCGAGTTAAGTGCAACCTGTATAAAAATAAGATCTTAGATACCCAAATTCCATGAGTAGTTTTACCATAATTTATTTATTTAAAATTAAGATACAGTAAATTTATCCTTACTATTTTTATATTTTCTTATTATTTAACTTATTTGTAATTTGTGTGCCGTTCTAAAAATTATTTTAATAACAAACCAATCTCATTTGCTTGTTCATCATCGTAATTATAAGAGTACTGGGATCTTTAATAAAGTAAATAATGTAGTATCGATCTGTTTAATTATAGCAAGTCCAAGAATTTTTATTTACATCTAAAATGAATTGGTGAAAAAAATCAGAATGGCAAGTACCAAAAAAAAAACCATTGCCATTTTTATTGAATTTTTGCCATTTTACACATTTTTCGATCTTTCATTTAAAAAAAATGATATGATGCGATTTGTGAACCAACATAATTTTTATATCTTTAATATTATATTACACTTAATAAGCTTATTAATCAGCATTTATTTATTTTGATGTTAGACGCATAATCAAATTTTGTAAAATAAAAAAACAAAAAACGTCTAAAATGGCAAAAATTCAATAAGAATAGAAAGTTTGAAGGTTTTTTTTTATACTTGCCATTTTGATTTTTTACCAATTTATTGTACATGTAAATAGATATACTTATTACTTATTATAAATATATTAAAATGGCCTAAATTAAAACTTCACGAATATGATGGGCGATAGAAGTCTGATCTTTACTCACCTCCATTGTATTGTTCTTGCATAAGATTAGACATTAAATATTCTTTGATAGTATTGTACTCAAAAACATCAATAAATATAATATTAATTAAATGCAAAATATGTTTGTTCTGAATTTCGGAAAATCTTTTCTAAAGAACTAACCATGGACCAAAACTGTATTACATGGCTTTTAAATTTGGGAAAACAAAAAAAACCGCTTTAACTAATCAGAACTATGACCGACCAGAACTAAGGGTTTGCGACTTAACTGAACTTACATGCATTACAAGACAGGAGTAAGTTGTGAAACTCATGTTAATTTACGAAATATTGAGTAGAATTATAGATTATTTATCTATATTTCTACATGCAACTTAAGATCACATAAGGTGTCTCTGCTAACTTTCACAGAATTAGCTCTACCGGTCATTTCCCATTAATGGCTACCTTCAGCATTTTCATTGCTCATCCGGGGAATATTTCATTTGAAAGCTTATTTTTAAACTTTAGTAGACAGCATTTAGTGTGTTGTTTGGTTTATATTTTTTGTTTTTGAATTTATGCTATCACATAGTATAGTCAAGTCAAGCGTATCCATTTATCGCGGAGTGTTCGTTATCGTTGTCGCGGAAAGCGAATACCAAACAAGTATGCGGGCGGCAAAGCGAACACTGCCGTGGTCGAACCAGGTTTTGGATGCAGCGCGCGGCTGCCTCGGGAGGGGCGCATGCAAACAAAATTCAGATTTAATATTTGGTACCTGAACAAGCAGATGTAAACTAAGGACTAACCGTTTTCTAAAGTACCGGTAAACTGAGGACCAAAATTATCAAAAAAGATAACATTATTTTTTACCAAGGTAAGAGACACATTTTACTAATTCAATTCTAGATATTTTTCTACTTTTATATTCATTTATTTTTGTCTTTAACTTGCTTTAACTAACCAGAACTAATCTTGACCGACCAGACTAAGGGCTTTTGAATTTCGGAAAATAAAAAGCCATTTTAACTAATTAGAACTAACCATGACCGACCAAAACTAAGGGCTTTTGAATTTGGGAAAATAAAAAGCCGCTTTAACTAACCAGAACCAACCATGACCGACCAGAACAAAGGGCTTTTAAATTTGGGAAAACAAAAAAAACCGCTTTAACTAATCAGAACTATGACCGACCAGAACTAAGGGTTTAATAACAGAGTGGTCGCAAATAGTGAAAATCTTAGCACTGTACTGAATATGTGTGCAAGTCCAAAAAGTTTCATCACTTTTCAGAACTTTTTTAATATGTTAAACCATTTAAAAGTAATAATTTGCAGCCGCGCTGACTAGATATAAACCAATTTCACTTATTTTATACTTTGTGTTTAAACTAATTATCAAAATATACTAAATTTATTTATTTATTTATTTATTTATCGTTCAGTACATACAGATAAAATCCAAATAGTACATAAAAACAAAAAAATATACATTTTACATAAAGGTCAAGAACTTACATTTGTCATAAAAAACTATTCTAATTTAAAAGAAAACAACAACCAAACGAAGAGAAAAAAAAACATACACAATGTTACAAAATAAACAGTAATGGGACACAATCAGGTAACACAGAAACGATTGGCAGCACAAGTTATAAAGTGCAATATTTTGTTTATTAATTGTTCCGAATTGAGAGATATAAGTATGATATTAGTTTTTTCTTAAACGTGGGTAGGGTGCAGTTAAGATCAAGATTAGCAGGAATATATGTGTTAAAATACCGCATAATGCGATTCATAACACTATTTCTGCCCACATCTATGCGACTTCTATTGATCGCGAATGTATTATGAAGTCGAGTATTGTGAGAAGGCACTCGAAAGTTAATGAGCGCAAGAAGATCAGGGCAGTTTATATTATTTTTGATTATTTGAAATCCATACATTATAGTCAGGTAAATTCTACGGAATTCCAGGCTATCAATACCCAAAAATTGCAGTCGCTGATGGTGCGATAGAAGACTTTTATCCACCCCAAGTTTATAAAGAAGGAAATTTGCAAATTTTATTTGAACACGTTCAATTCGCTTAACATGAATCTTATAGCAAGGTGACCAGATGATACAGCAGTACTCCAGGTGACTACGCACTAATGAATAATAAAGGGATTTCAAGACCTGAATATTCGAGAATTCCCAACAACGTCTCATTACGAAACCTGTCATCTTAAATGCTTTGGCAAGGATGTAATTTATGTGATCATTAAATCTCAATTCAGTGTCAAACATGACTCCAAGGTCATTAATCAAATTTGTTCTGGGTATAATTGAGTCATTAATATAGTAAGAGTGTAAAATCGGTACCTTTCTTTTTGTGAATGACATAACTTTACATTTTGTGATATTTAATTCCATTTTGTTTGTTATACACCAATCCGTTAATTTGATAATTTCCGATTGTAACTTCAAGCAGTCGTCCACGCTGTTAACCTTAGTGAAAATTTTTAAGTCATCAGCGTAGAGAAGGAATTGGCAATTCTTAAACAACCCTTCGAGGTCATTAATAAAAATAAGAAACAGAATTGGTCCCAAGTGTGATCCTTGAGGCACGCCAGAAGTCACCTTAATTGCCTTTGACAGAGCCCCGTTCACTCTAACCATTTGTGTCCGATTCCGGAGATAACTAGAGATCCATGATAACAGAGGATCAGCAATACCATACGAGCTTAGTTTATTAATGAGAATGGCATGGTCCACTCTATCAAAAGCCTTCCTGAAATCAAAGTAAATCGAGTCAACCTGAGCTCCCGAGTCCACCACAGTAGTCAAGTAGTTAGAATAGAGACATAAGTTGGTCTGACAAGACCGGTGACTCACGAAACCATGCTGACGTTCGGAGAAAAAGTCATGCAAGTTTAACAATAAGTTATTCGGGACAACTATTGATTCAAGGGCCTTGGCCATGCCATCAAGTCCGGAGATTGGGCGATAATTTCCCACATCACATCTCTCCCCCACCCTTATAAATAGCTGTTACATAGGACAGTCTTCCAAGAGATCGGGAAACTGACCCAAATTTAAAGAGAGCTGAAAAAATTATTTAGGTAGCTAAGTGGCATCGCCAAGGTTGGAAAACAATTTTTTAAGAAGATATGGGGTATCCCATCAGGTCCAGCACCCTTCCTTTCATCTAACTGAACCAGCTTTTCAAATGACTATTGAGCTGTTAATAGTTATGTTCGAGAGAAGTAATTTGTTTATGGGGAGGACAATATGTATCATTAGACACCACGGATCTGTTTTGGTAAATACTGACTTTGAAAAAAATCGGCGAATAAGTCAGCAATGGATCCCGAGTCACCGGCCCATGTAAATCACCAAACTTCATCTCGGAAGGATAACCAGTTATATTTCGTTGGGACTTAACGTAGGACCAGAAAGCTTTAGTATTTCAAGATATTATTTTGGGTGGAATGAATGAAAGCGGTATAATCTGCCCTTATGGAGTCATTTTTGATTGGGACCTTAAATCCCTATAATTATTTAGGTCTGTAGCTAGTCTTGTGCAGCTTATATTTATTGTAGGCTTTGTTTTTATTTTTAATCAGGTTAATTGTATTCTTTGAAAAATAGTTTGGGTATTTAGGGGTAACAATCTTTGCTTTGGGGACGTACAATTCAACGGCGATGTTCAAAATAGTGTAAAACATTTCGGTCGCGTTGTTAATATCATTACAGCACAAGAAACTCCAATCAATATTCTCAAAATGATCGTTCAGTTTATCATAGTCTGCTTTATAAAAATCATATTTACAAAAGTGCAACTCTGGTATTACCTTTACGTCACCATCAATAAAAAGGTTCATCAATAATGCAGGGTGATGAACATCGATTTTACTTAGTGCCGAATCGCTGCTTTTCAACAAAATACCAGAAACATTTGAAAAACGTAAATGTTGTGATTCGTTACATCACATTATTGGAGTTACAAACATTATTGCACTGAAACAGATCATTTTGAAACAAACAAAGTCATATATAATTTGTTCTTTATCATTGCTTGAAGTAAACACACAGTTTATGTCGCCATTGTCGTTCAGCAAACCAAGAGGACAAACCTGATCACTGTTAAAAGTATTTCTTGAATCAAAATGGGTAAATGCGTTTGTATAATTTGGCAAATTAAAGTCACCCATTAACAAGACCCTACTTCTTGGAAAGAGGTCTAGCAAACAACTCACGGAGTGAACAAAACTCTCATAGGTCGATGCTCTCGAGGATGGCGGAATGCTACACGGCTCCCAATATGCAGTCAACACTTCCTGCCCCAACACTAACCAGCACTCTACTGTAGTTCGATGTCACTACATGGCACTGAGTATGCGACAGATTTCAGCGAACAGTCAACCGCAATCAGCACGCCACCCCCTCGCAATTTGTTTGAATGATCAGGATCTCTATCTCTCCTATATACAATATAGTTTGATGGAAACAACTCTTCGTCAGCTATTCCGTCATTTAACCACGTTTCGGACGGAACAATGATATCGTAATTAGAGTTTATTACTTCTTGCTGAAACTGTACAGTTTTAGTTCTCAAACCACGGACATTTTGGTAGTAGACGGAAATGTCTTCTGTCTGCGATTGTGTAGTTATTTGTTGTTTATTGGTTATTTCCTTTGAATCAGATGATATTCTTGATAAAGGTCCGGAACCAGCTCGTTGAGGCGTGGTGTGGATAAAAAACACCGTTCTTTATTAAATCCAGTCAAACATTCAGGGTCGTTTGTTGTCTGTGTGTCCTTATGCAGTGATTTAGTAGGGTTTGTATGTATGTATGTATGTATTTTTAATGTAAGATCCGTCTACATTTGCTATATTATTGTTCGTAGATATGTGTGTATTCATACCTTCTGCGGGTTTTCCAGAGTTCGAATCAGTCTGAGTGCTCTTATCGTTCTTCTGTATTAGGCTTTTAGTTATGTATTGAGCAATTTCAAACTTGCTTTTGAAAGACAGTTCTTGGCGGTCATTGAAGCGGAAAAGGTGTGCTATGTTATTTAAATCGATAAATCTAGAGGATGGGTTTTCAACAAGCTGTCTTTGAATGCGGGTATTTTGCTGCTCAATCAACTGGTTCAATGCATACTTAGATGGAATGTATGGGCTTCCAACAATGATTAGGTTAGTATGCTTCGATTTCTCAATAAGATCTTTCAATATGTTGTTCTCATTATTTCGTCCCTGTCTAATATCATCTGGCAACCAGAATACTAATTTAAAGTAATTTTTAGTAAAATTTCGTGAAGGTGTGTTGTGATTCGTTACAATTTCATCTAGATTATTGCTAAAATAGGAAAACGGTTTGCGAACTGGAGTTTATATCGAAGGAACTATTTGTAGCTATTTTGAATAGTTTACCATAATTATATCCATTCTTACCACTTAGTATTAAAAGTTGATTTTTTCGTGTTAGGTTTAGAGGTTCAGTATCAGTTTTAGGATTCTTCTGTTTATCGCTCTGTGCTGGCTGGCGGGGTTTGACACCAGTTTTAGCATTCATTTGTTTAGGAATACTTTCTGATTGCTTTTCAAACCGTTCGATCGTTTTTCCTTAAGACTGTTATTTGTAACATTAATTCTGTTTATTCTGTATTTTAGTTCCTGGATTTCACTTCTAAATTTTTCCTCGTTTTTTTGAAAATTATTCCTCTCCCTGGAAGCTTTATCGACGGTTTCCGTTAGCTTAATTTTCAATTCATCAATTGTTTGATTATGATCATTATTTGTAAGGTTTCTAAGTAGTTTAGCATCTTCTTCTACTTTCTTACTTTTACTGGCAATATCATCGGACTTCAGACTTTCTAACGCAACTTCTAATTCAAGCAATTTTCTTTCATTTTCCCTAATAGTTTCTGCCTGTTTGTATACCATTTCCTTGCACTCTGCTGTAGCTAACTTTTCCTGTAACAGTTCTTGCTTTATCCTTTCTAGATGTTTACTCTGGTCGTCGATTATTTTTTTATATTTTCCTTCAAGACGCTCAATTTTCATTTGTTCGTCCTCAGCTTGTTGCTGGCTTTTTTTGCTTTCTTTCAATAGTCTTCCTTCAAGGTCTTGAATTTTAAGTTTGGCTTCGTCTAATGTCTGCTTATATTGCTCCTCAGCCTCCACTACGTCATTCTCAAATGCTACTGAATTTCTTTTAACTCGGTCTAGGGTAATGGTCTTCTGTTTTAGTTCATTTTGAAGTTCTGATATAATTTCTCGAAGCTCCCCAATCAATTCAGAGTCATTGTCTTGGTTCTGGACCATGAAGTCTTCACATGGTTTCCCACAGAGAATTCTATAATCTTTTATGACAGAAGAACTTTTTTCTCGGTCAACGCAACTTCGGTGTTGGATGGTTTTACAAGCTATACAGTAATAGCAAGATAACTCCTTTCCATCACTGCAGCATTTAAAAGTGCCTATTGATTCCTTATCTCGCTTGCCCATATTATTTATTTATGAAACGCAACTCCCCTACTCAGTTCAGAAAGTGCGTCCCAAGTGCGTCTTAAGTTCTTCCTCGCCAGAAATCTCCCCAATTGGAATTTTAGCTCGACGCGGCAACCTCGAAATTCAAAAGACAAGAAGGACTTCCAAGATACATAAGTGATTGGTGCTCATGACCTTCAGTAGGCGGTACTCTCAGAGTGACAAGTGAGCAATAGTTTTGGCGGGAAAATTGCGGGATATGTTTTTAGTTAGTTTTAGGAATATATTAGGACTTTTATTGAAATTTATTAGGTGGTTAACCAAATCAGGTCTTAAAAATACAATATAAATACCTTTTTTTATTTTTATTATTCTATAAAACCACGAAACACGTTAAACACCGGGAACAAACAAAACAAACAACAAATTTACAACGTTGTCACGTATGAATTCAAATTACGTAAGCTTAAAAACCCTTTATTTTATTGAAATGTAATTATAATAATTTTAAGAATTTTAAAATATTGGCAAATTTTGGGTATTTTGTAACTTCTACCTGCTTTAATTTGGTCCTCAGTTTACATGTCATAAAGACATTAAGTCCTTAGTTTACATACTCCGTTCGGGAGGCAGCTTTTCTAAATGGATACACAATAATTTATATTATATGCTGTAATCTTAGTATATATTATATACTTTAATTGAAAATAAAATAGAGTACCGTTTGCCAACATTTTGTTTTCGTGTAGATGTATCCTTTTTCTTTAATAAACAGCTTAAAAAAGTAATAATTTATATCCTTATATTATAATTGTATAATATTATTTAAAAGAAGGTTTCAATACACGTTTGTTTTTTTGTATTCTATATAAATTTTTAAATACTTGAAGTGCATTTTCTGTACATTTTTTTAGATCCTGTTCATTGACTATGGAAATATTCAAGAAGTCGGACCTGAAGATCTCTTTTATTTGCCACAAAGACCTCAATGTTTTACAGTTCCTTTAGCATATGAATGTGTCATGTATGGCGTAAAACCAGCATACAGACGCAATCCACTTGGGATGTGGAACGAGGAGATTAATGAGATATTTAAAAATTGGACTATGGGTATTCTGTTATATGGAGAGGTAAATTTTAGCTTTTTAGGTTTTATTGCATAATTAATTTTAATGCTTATCTCGGTCGGTACCTACTTATTTAATTATAGGTATAATATTTGTAATCTCTCTTCCACAACTAATCCTATTCATAGTTTTGCTGACGATAGTACCTTCCACTCTAATATTCAATTTCTTAAACCACCCTGTAATTCTGATTTGATAACACAGTCATGTTCGCTATCGTGAAAAAATCGGCCAATGCTCATTCGTTACATATGAGCGGCCAAGTTCTGCAGAAAAAAGAGTCGTTTAATCTTGTGGGTTTTGGATTCCTTTATCGAGCCAGAAAGTATTTGTCTCCTTCTAATCTGTATACTCTGTATTTATCCCATATTAGACCCTCCTTAGAATATTGGTCTCACGTCTGGAGAATGGCATGTCCTACAACACTTCCCTCTCTTGCCCACCGACGGGCAGTAGGGGATTTGTCCCTCTTTTATAGGTATTTTTACGGCTTCTGCTCCGAAGAGTTGGCCAGTATAATTCCTTTTTTGGCAGCTCCCAACAGACCAACAAGTAGTGCCACTTTTATGCATCCTTTTACAGTCCAACTTGAGAGGCATCGAACTCTCCACTTTGTTCATTCCTTCATTCCTAGAGTGTCCAGTCTATGGAAACAGCTACCTGCAGAAGTTCTTTCTTTTCCCCCGAATCTCCAAATATTTAAGTCTCATGTGAACAAACTCCCAATTACCACACTTCAGACATCCACCAGTCTAAGGCCTAACGGTACGTTAGGCCTTAGACTTCGTGGACTTTTCCAAGATAACAAAAAATTAATATAGTTAAATATGTTATTTCTTAGGTATTTGACGTGACTGATATTTTAGCAATATCAGGATATAAATACTGTGTGTCATACAGTCGTTAAAGATATCTTTTTAATAGTTGATATTTTTATCATCTTTTATTCCGTTATTTTCGGTCTAAAATGTGATATTTTTTATGGCTTTTTGGTTTTATATGTGAGATTTCAGTTTGAAATTATACTACATAATATTTTTTATAACCATAAACTTGAGCGATCCAATCTATAATCTAATAATAAAACTTTTTATACTAATTTACACAGTTTTAAGTTTTTTTTCAATATATTTTAGTATTGGTATGGGTTGGAAATTAAAGCAATAAAAAGTATTTGATTTTAAATATAAATTTCCTAAAGGTGATTGCTAACTATCTTTTTAGGTATATTCAGTAGTCAACGACGTAGTAGAACTTGAGCTATATAGAAGTCCGCAAAAAGAAATGTCTATTAATCAGTATATGATTACGAAAGGCTACGCAGATTTAAGCAAACCTAGCTTTTTGTCAAAGGTAAGTTATTAGAAATCAGTAATTTTTTCCTACAATATTTGTAATACAATGATTGTCTAAAGTGTTTTTACAGTTACTTTTTAACCCATTATAAATATTTGACAGTACTGACGAATTTAAAGTAGCAATTTTCCATAACATTATTTGAAATTACACTAAATTACTGCGGCGGATAAAATCAACATTAAGCATCGCTAGTTTCTATTCCAATTTCTTCTTAAAACGGTTTACATAGAATGTAGTATCAAAATCACAGTTTTAATTTTTTGGTTTCTTAATGCTGTTTGTACGTTTCAATCAGATATGTCCTTGTCGACTCTGTAATGCTTGTGGAACATTTGGTAGGTTTTTATAACAAGGCCTTAATATCTGTAAGTATTAAAAGTTTAAAATTAACAACCTATATACAATATTTTTTATGTAATAATCAACAGTGTAACACCAAACACTGTGGGCATATACTAGAATTGGCCTTCTAAAGTTTGGTCTCCATTTAAACAGTTGTATCTGAAGATTTTTTGAATTAAAAAATATCGTAAAATTAATTCGTTTAATAATGTAACTTGTGCATTAATCATTTATGTTTTTATTGGTTGATTATTATTATATTCAGTAAAAAGCTTTAATATGCCGGCTAGATCTTGTTGGTTTATAAGAGTTGGTTAATTTATTCTTATTGTATGTGTTGTGACCCCTCACTGCCAAATTAAAAGGGCTTTAAAACTAACTATCTATCCAGTAAATCCCGTTGTTTAGGTCTTGAATAAGAATGTACAATAGAAAATTGGCAAATAACCTCAGTCGTTGACATTGTGGAGTTAACAAAGTTATATCAACAATTAACATTGCTGTAAGTGTATTGTTTGGGTAGCGTCATAATAAAAAGGGTACCTTTAAACATTTTAGCAAAACCATGAGCAACGAATGGCTGTACAGGCTTCTGCTAATCCTCAGAGTGAAGCTGTACGAATGAGCGTAGGCCGAATCGTGAGTTACACCGATTTTGCTGATCCTGGGGTAGACTGCCACCAATATATTGAGAATCCTTTAAGAGGTCCATTTAGTCCCCTTGAGACTCGTGTAAGTTGCTGTACTAATACAGGCTCGACAAAAACTGTTGAGGTTGAGGGAACATCAGTTAATGCTGTTTTATTGGATAGCGAGCCAGAAAGTCAACATTCGAGGTAAGCATTGAAAAAAAAACAGGTGTTTAAACTATAATTTGAAAAATATATTTAAAAATGGAACATTTTAATAAATTTTGCAGACTTTTGGTAGCCGCTTATGTAGGTCAAACAGCTGATGGCAGTAAATTAAAATTAAGGCAGACTACTTTAATGCCCAATGTACCTGGTTTTCCCATGTTACTCGCCACCATATTTTGTCCCACAATGGAACCCAAGTTAACAGGTACTAAAATATTGGTATTTATGGTTAATACTAGGTTGGTCTTGTACTTATCGCATGGCTGTACATGCTTCTCACAGGCAGCGGCAGCTTACTTTAGTTAATTTTTACCCTTTTTAAGGTCCTTGCACAAAAACTTAAGAATTTTTAAGCCACAAAATTGGTTTGTGGAGTTTCATTTAACATATGTACATATGGAATTCCATTTTGGCTTTTCATTATATACAAAATAATATCTTATTAAAACAATACTTTTGAGAATGATACAACAATAGTAAAAGGTTTCCTATAACGAATTCTAAAATCATAAGGCTCTTTAAAAATGTAGTTTCTCTATTTACAGTAAATTACTTAATATGGGAATTGTGTTTATAGGTGCTACTAGAGTCTTTGGGGTCGCTGATTACCATGAGAGAGTCGGTTAACCTCCATCACGTCAGGTTCAAGGTCATTTGAAGGTCAAGTGAGAAAAAAAACCATTGGAAAAATTCATGTATATGTTTTCGAGGTCGCTGAATCGGAATCCGGCGTTTATTTACACTTTAGATCTATCTATATGCATGCATTTTTCTAAATTTTTCCTATGCTTTTTTCTTCACTTGACCTTCAATTGACCTCTGAACCTGACCTTATGGAGGTTAACTGACCTCAGATTCCGATTCGCCGACTTGGAAAACATAAGTACGTGTTTTTTCATGTGTTTTTTAATTGTACATTAATCCAAAAAACACTTCAAAATATCCTCAAAATGAACTTGGATGACCCCTGGGATAGAAGTAATTAAACGCTGGATTCGAATTTAGTGATCTCCAAAACATATGAATGCATTTTTCCAGATTTTTCCGATGTTTATTTTTCACTTGACCTTCAAATGACTTTGAACTCGACGTGATGGAGATTAACTAACCCTCTCATCGTTATCAGCGACCTCAAAAACCCTAATAGCACCTGACTGCTTCCGGCGTTCTCGCGTAGATCAAATGTTGACATGTGTTATTTGAAGTGTTAAAAACTCCAAATTCGACTTATATCTCTTTTACGATGAAGCTATGGCAGGTTCCTAGCACTCAGAATCTGTTTAAAAGTATATCATGTTATTTTTATGTCTTTTTAGATGATAATTCATTGGTTGCTGCTATTCTCTGTGGACTTGGTTATAATGAGATAAACAATAAAGCTTTATATCCTGCTCACGATATGATTATACATTTAGATACAGAATTGAAGAGTGAGGAATTAGAAATGGTAAGTTGAAATATTTTATGACCAGTAGGCCCTTATCCATACTAGTTTAAAAATAAAAATGTACATTTTTTGTAAATCGATTTATCGTATCAAATAAATATCCGATTTGGTTGTATGAGTTATAACAAGACTATAAGAACCCTACACATTTTAAAGCCCCTTACTGTTAAAAATAAAACTTAATTTCGTAAGACGAAAATATATACCTTAAGGCAATACAAATTGAATAAAAAGCGATAAAAGTTAAATGGAGATGTGTTAAGTTAAATTTTATGGTTTTGATACTTTATCCGTTGACCATTTTATATTAAATTGTGACAACAATATTATACTAAATGAATAAGTAAACTATAGTTAGCGAGAACATTTGTTAACTACTTTTAAATTACGTTTTTTTCTTTTAACTGTTTTATGTATTACTAGATGAAAAGCCTGCCTCCGTAAGACGCCTTTCGTACGGCTAACGTTAAAAAAACATCTTTTTTGCTCCTATTTTTGTCCCGGGGGCAAAATTCAAAAAACGGGCTTCGTTAGGTTCTAGCCACTGCTAAAGACTACCACTGTGCCAAATTTCATGATTTTAGCTCAAGCCATAACTTCAGAATCACGTGGACAGACAAATAAATATATATACCTACCTACATATTAAAATATATCCACATTAGCAAATTATATAAATGGATATGTTGGCAGTGAAGAAAGTTATTATTTTTTATTAAAAAAAATGCTTTTAATTTTAGATAAACAAACTACGTTATCTGATGAATAATGGAATTAAACTTATGTATGAAATGGAACGGAATAGATCAACGCAAAAAGAACTTTTGCAGACCCAAATTAAAATTAAAGATCATTTATTTGCGTAAGTAAATCCTTGTAATTACTAAATTATTTTAACTCTTAACATTTTTCTTTCTAATTTTACAGTAAAAAGTATCAAAGTAATATTTATGTCAGCTTTTTTTAAACGTTATCATGGTTTGACATCCATCTTAAAGTATACTAAAGTAATATATAGATTAAGGTACATTTATCATATTAATTATGCTTAAGTAGACGACGACGACGCGTATGACGTTCGAAAACCAAGTAGTCTGTAAATGGATACGACCCGAACAGAATCCGACGACCGTTGAGGCGCATTTAGTTACGTTCTTATCGACACATGAGTCCCTGCTTTGTTTAACCTACCTATCTTATAAATTGAACGGGGAATTCAAAAACGACATTTATTTTGTTAAAACCATTGTTGTACCATTCTTCTCTTTTAAGATATGAAAGTACCCGTAAACACGCCACTGTTAAAGCTATATTTATTTTGAAATTATGCATCCTTGATTTATGTTACTACATACTATCACTAAAATATCTCGGGTTGTTTACTTAAATTTTAACACCCGGCATTTTCATAACGCAATATTTTTGTTTCATAGTTTATCAAGCAGAATTTCTTAATTCTCCATGTAGAACAACACCTTAAATATTGCATATCAGTACAGGAACACCCTGTATACACACAAGTATTAACTATTTTATTACATTTTTTTTTAGTTTAATTAATATGGAACGTAATCCCATCGACCGATCTAATCTTGCACCTCAGAATACTATATGGGGTAGACAAGGTGGTCTAGGTTTGCTCAAACCAAATCTGGATAACGAAGAGCAAGACATTTGGTCGCTTTTGTGGTTTGTTAAGATGACTGCATTAAATAAATATCAGAGGGAAATTAAGAAAAATTTGGAGGATATAAATGATATGAGTTCTACGTAAGTAACAAATATGCTCATGATTAAATAAAGTCAAAGCAAGCAAGGGAAAATGTTAGGCAATCCGCTTGTTTTAACACCCGCTACTCTGCTCGAATAGCTAGATGGCGCGTTCAGCGCAATGTTCGTAGCCATTCTTTACATATTTCGTCAAATTTATATGAAAATTAAAAATAGACAAGCTGTAGAATAACATTTAAAGTTTAATAACTTATCAACTAATTTGACAAGGGTCCAAGCTATGAATATTTCCAAAAATCGACAATTTTGGCTGTTTTTTTTTTTTTTTAAATGTCATTTTTTAAAATATTTTTTGTTCTACGCACCACTTTTCAAAAGGTGGTAATAGTGGTTTGCTGTTAAATTTAAGGTTCTAAAAAAACTCTGTAAACTGAGCTATCTGTCGCAAACTGAAAGCTCAGGTGGCAAGATAGTGGCATGGTAGAATCACTGCGTCGCTGCATTGTCACTTTAAAGGGTGTAGGGTAGTACCTAACGAATCCTTAAAACCATTGGCAAATTGCTAAATTTTCTAGGCATTCCAATTTAGAGATTTACTAAAACCTGACAAAGTTTGTTTTGCAAACTTTAAAATTAAAATTATTTTCTTTCAGTGACCTGTTCACAGTCAAGTTTAGTTTTATTAAGATAAGGCAGAAAAGTAAAGTAAGTCCAGACTTTCATGTTATGTCAAACACAACGGTAAAATGCAAAAATACATAAATCCTAATTTCGCTGACTTAGAAAAACATATTAATTTTGGGATAATTATTAATATTATTTTTTAATAATATCTGGTGGATAAAAAAACTTATTATTATGGAAAAAGTGAAATATATAAGAAAGGCTAAAAAATATGCACATTTGGCTCAAATAATACATTTGTTTTTTAATATTTTTTTCCAGTAGCAAAATTAGAGGGCGTAAATTATAGAATATATTTGTTAATTATAGACATGAGCACCACTGCTCATGTCTATAATAAACGCTGATTTAAGTATAGATCAACCGGAGGAGGTATACACATGCAGTGTAATAAACATTTTTTGACATATTGGTCTTTATTATGAGAACTCTACTCCAAGCTGACAAATGAGCGTAGTTGCTTTGCTGCACAGCCTGAGATTGATTAAAGTAATAACGCCGAATATATCTTTATGTATCTCCATTTCTATACCATTTTTTTCATATTCATATCCATATAAGCAGACACCCTAACTAAAGAATGCTTTTGATGATTTTACTGTTTCGGTTAAATGAACAGTGGCGTTTTGTTCTAACCATGTAACGATTGGGCTAAGCATCTCGGCGACATGTTTTTGATTTTCGTTTATCCAAATGGATGGAAGCTTATATTATAGTTTATTAATTTTGTTTGATAACTTTGGTGTTGGGCTAGTGTGATAGTATATTAAAACAAATAAAAAATATCTAAAGTTTAATTTACCTACCAAACAATTTCTCGTGGGTTTTTGGCGTCATTAAAATGTCACGAATAACTAATAAACCAAGGTGGACTGTCTGTAACCGGGCAAAATCGTTTTTTGCTAAATTAAACTTTTATGTGTAAACGAATCGAAACGATCATCCTTGATATGTGACAGTTCTCTAAAAGGCAAAAGTATTTTTTTGGGAATGTCAACTTTTTAGCGTTTAAATTAAATATTTGACAAACGTAGTGGAGATTTAAAACAAATTTAGACAATTTAAATTGTTAGCACAGTTGACAGTCCGCGAATGCAGGCATAATCCCGCATAATGTACGTTATACAGGGTGTCCTGATAAGGTCGTCTCAGGGCGATATCTCGAAAACCCTTATCGCATAGCTTTCGGAAAAAAATATTTATAGCAAAACCAGCCTCGAAAAACTGCTGAAAATTATTTTTAAGTTTTTAATTTCACCGCTAGAGGGCGTAAAACTAAGAACAAATTTGAAAACACAGATTATTAAAAAATATTCCATATTAACTTATGTCGTTGATAGTTTTCTCACAAACTATGTAAAATAAGGAAACTTTTTTCTATTAGGTGTTTTTCCCTAACCTGTCAAATATAGGAAGGGAGCGAAGCAAATGTACATTTAAAAAAATTAAATAACCTTTTTTTGACTTAACTGATTTTGATAAACTAGGTCTTGTTTAAAAGAGCTTTTACCAGGGCTTAAGATAAAATATTGGTATAATTATTATTTTTTTTTTTTGTTTTATCTCCAGAGACTGATTTGTGTTAAAGTTATAAATTTTGTCAATTTTGCCAAAAAAATTTAAATGTGATGGTATTATTATTATAAACCCATTAAAAAGAGCATAAAAAAGTAAAGAAACTGGTAAAAACCGCATTTCGATATCTTAATTATTTCTCGACTTATTGCCAAACAACTGCATTGCTTGTATCCTTTCCTATTTTAAGTTGTCAGATAAACAACACGGCGTTTTTATTGAAAATGCCATGAGTACAAAAACTATTTCTTTTTCTTCGAATATTAAATAATATCGATAATATCCTTATTATTTGTTTATCATCAATTTAATAACAGCATCTGTATTTACACTGTTCTTGGATAATAATAGCTGATTTATTATCTACGGGCTCTGGCTAATTGTATCTTCATTGTGCTAGAATAAAATGCACATTTTTAGTTTCTTTTAAACGAATTGTCAAACTTCCAAACACTTTTTAATATCTTATGGCTTATTGTCTTGCAGCAATAGAGGCATTTTGAAAATTTTTAAAATAAACGGCGAGTATATCGTATGCCTCGGTGGTAGAATAAGACATAATTTAAAATTACTTAACGATTAACAACACTACTACTACTAATAATAACGATGAACTGCGATAAACAGGAACTAAATTTAAAATTATCAGGTTTGATAAACAATGCACTTGTCATTTTGTGACGTCCCGGCATTTTCGACAAAAACGCCGCCTTGTTTATCTGACAGCTTAAAATAGGAAAAGATGCGAGTAATGCAGTTTTTCGGCAATAGGTCAAGAATTAATTAAGTTATCGAAATGCGGTTTTCACCAGTTTCTTTACTTTTTATGCTCTTTTTAATGGGCTTATAATAATAATACTATTGCATTTTAATTTTTCGATAAGATTGACAAAATTTATAACTTTGACACACATCATTCTCTAGGGTTACAACAAAAAAATAAATTAATTAAACCGATATTTTATCTTAAGCCCTGGTAAAAGCTCTTTTAAATAAGGTGTAGTTTATCAAAATCGGTTAAGCCAAAAAAAAAGTTATTTAATTTTTTTCAAATGTACATTTGCTCCTCCTCCCTCCCTACATTTGAGAGGTAAGAGAAAGACGTTTAATGGAAAAAAGTTTTCCTATTTTACATAGTTTGTAAGAAAACTATCAACGACATAAGTTAATATAGAATATTTTTTAATAATCCGTGTTTTCAATTTTGTTCTTAGTTTTACGCAGGGTTGCAAGGATTTAAATCAATTGATTTTAATCATGATTTAAATCACTTGATTTTTTTAAATTTAAATCATGATTAAAATCAAAAATAAAAATTATAAAAAAAATAATTTGGGTTATGAAGAAAAATCGAAACAAAAATAAATTACGTTAGTATAGTAAATTAATTTATTACAAGAACACATAGATAGAAGTATTATTGCAGAAAATATTCAAAACAAAAACAAATTTAATTGTAATATTTGTAAAGAAACACTAGTTTGGCAGCTTTTTCAGTACCTAATCGATTGCGTAGTTTAGAGTGCACTAAACCAAATGTTGAGAATATCCTCTCTACTGATGCAGACGAAGCAGCTGCACAGAGCAGTTGTGTAATTATGGGAAGTTCTTTTTCAAAAATATCTGCGTTTCGTTGTGATTTCCACCAGTCAATAGGTTTTACGCTTTTCAGAATATCATCTTGAAACATAATATCGTTAAAAGGCTCTGATTTGGCAAGAAACTTGATGATTATTGGTAATAAACCACTATTTGGATACAGTTCTTTTGCAGTTTGTAATGCAATATTTTTTTCAGTATATGTCAAACTTTGTGTTTTCGTTGGGTCGATAAGAAATACCAGCAAATGATACAGGGTTATACACATGTTATATCGATTTTTAAATTTTTGCAGTTGATGTAATGTCATATTAGTTTCTTTAAAGTAATCTTCTAATATTTTAAATTGCTCTACAACATCTGAAATAGTGGCGTCGGTCTTTTGCAACCTATCTATGGCAATGGAAATTGGCTTAAGAATTTTGAGGTAATCTTCAGCACTTCTCTTTAAATGAATGTTTGAAATTTTTTCCCTGATAATACTGTCAATCGTTTCTTTGTGTTCTTCACTGATTCTAAAAAGTATGGGCCATGATTCGGTAAATACTTGCAAGCAGTCTGCAAGCGAGTTCCTTCGAACATCACTATGTATGACTAGTTTTTTGCCTCCTTCTTTGGCATATGTTGCAGATGCAAAATAATTGTTCCTAAAGTACTTTACGATTTGGACTACATGCTCTTTTATATCAACGATTTCCAAATCTTTACATAATAAATTTAGTATATGTGTAGCACAGCCATATGCTATTACATTGAATTTATCAGATGCCTTTATTTCATTTCGCATTGCAGACATGTTAGCTGCATTATCTGACACAAAACTACTCACTGTACAATCATACTCGGTTTTTAGTTTGTTTATAAGGGTTGCTGCAATTTCTGTTAGGTAGTCGGATGTATGTGGATGCCCAGTTGTATCTACAGTGTCGAATAGAAAGGAGGAGCCATTTTCTGCAGTAACTGTTGCACATACTATGGGTTCATTATGCACATTAGACCATCCATCGAGTGAAAGACAAACGTTACTTCTAGACAACCCCTTAAAGCATTTGCTTCTTTCTTCTCTTGATCAAGCAGTCTGCCTGACACATCGTTTCGACTGGGCGGTACATATCCAGGTCGCAGTAGTGCTATAGCTTTCTTAACTTCGGATTGCTCCAGGCAGATGAAACTGCTATTAGTTGCATAGAGGGCTCTGGCAATCTGCTTATCAATTTCATTTTTGGCAGACTTACTAGTACGTACAACAAAAGACATCAGAGATCCAGAAGAAGTTGTGTCAGTATTGTCAGTATTACATTCTTTTCTTTTTTTGTTTATTGGGATTGAAGGGGAAACTGAGTGCGACGTACTTGCTTGCTGAAAGTTTTGTTCAGTTTGAATTTGTGACGTATTTATGCTTGAAGTACGTTGTACCTGCAATTAAAAAAACAATATGAGGCTTCAATTGTCCATAGATGATAGATGTATGTAAAGTATCTAAGAAAACACATTGGGTCTGGTGCGCTTTATGTGTCACGGAATTTTATAATTTTTCTAGTTTCGTTTGATAGAGCCCGTCAAATAGAATCGATTTAATTTAAAGCAAAAAATAAAAAATCGTTGAATGAGCCACTTTTTTGAGAAATAAAAGGTGTTGTGTTATCATAGTTACATACCTTAATAGTTACTTGGATAAAAAATAAAAAAAAATTGTATTTTTTTCAGATAATATTGTTCATCCAAGAATTTTTTGTTGCAAATAGTGTTTAGTGTTAAAAAAACGTATCAATTCCAAAGCATTTTCAACAATTGTGAAATTCCGTGACACATAAAGTGCACCAGAAACCAACACATTGATCACATTGTTGTAAAAATAAGTTTTTAAAAATTTACAAACATGGAAAATTGGAAAAATATTTCAACACCATTTTTATAAATTAACAAATAATAAAAAGGTACTTACGGATAAAACTGATTGTGATTGTGATAACGTTGACGAGAATGACGAGTCACTATAAGTATCGATAGTATCGATGTCGTCATTATTTACATTTTTCCCTGTGCTTTTTCATCCTCTCCACCAATCCTTGCATTTCCAAATTACATTTTTTACATGTAGCGCGACATCCCGGTTTTCCCTCCGCTTTCCCCGATTTTTCTTTGAAAAACTGCCAGATAAGGTCTTTCTTTCTACCACTTCTTCGAAACGACATATTCAAAAAACTATATTTTATATTTTACACAATATCAAAATTTTCAGTTAGCCGTAAAAACAATGCTCGCGCGCACAGGTCTTAACTAGGAAATGACGTCCGTCCGCGTTCCTCCCCTTTATGTAGACCGGTAACTCTGCGTGTTCTGACAGGAATTTTCAAGAATGTGCAAGTGCTTTCTCGCGGTAAATATTTAATATAAGAGTTTATAAAAACGAAAAATATTAGGAGATAGGAGATTGTTTAAGAATAATACAAATACAAAAAAATCAAAAAAATCATTTTTTTAAATCGCGATTTTTGATTTTTTTTTTTGAAATCATGATTTTTTACAACCCTGGTTTTACGAGCTCTAGCGGTGGAATTAGAAACTTGAAAATAATTTCCAGCATTTTCTCGAGGCGGGTTTTACTATAAATATTTTTTTCCTCAAGCTAAGCGATGAAGGGTTCTCGAGATTCCGCCGGAGGACGACCTTATCAGGACACCCTGTATATTTTTTAATTTACTCCTAAAGTAGGGAGAATATGGGGCCACCGTCCACTGATGGAGCTTTATATCTCGACAGTCATAAATATTTAGGACACGTTCGCTACGTCATATTTAGGGCATGGTAATTACTATCTGTTAAACGTTGTATGTCAAAAACCACGTATTCTAGGAACACGTGGTTTTTGACATACCTACTTATACCCCTATAGGTAAATCCAATTAATACATAAATATTTTATATTGTAGTGTTATTCCATTTGAAAAAATTAGCTGCTTGCTTTGTAATGTTGAGCTGCTTTTTATACATGAGCTTCGGCGCCATTTAATATCTTCTTCACACAAAAAAGAAGCTGAACGTTTCGAAAACACTTTGGATGCCGATGAAGATGAAGAGTACGACGAGTAAGAAAAAATGTCAAAAGAATTATTAATGTGTGAATATTTATAATTAGATATTGGAGTTGATGATTATTTTTGTTATTTCTAGCTGTATTATTGTTCTTTGTGTATTTCTTATCTTTAATTCGATTGTTTTTCCTTATTAGTAAAATGTGTTGAAACTAAGCAGCAAAATTTTATTTTACCTTGAATTTTTTTTTATATTTATTGAAAACAGATCGTTACTAACAGCATTAAATTTACATGACAATCACAAAAATCTTGTCTAAACTGGACCCAAGCTGCTTATTTACTACATTTTTTCTATCGATTTATAATATATTATCAAAAATAAATTTTAATTTGTTTAGTAGTAAGTTCACAAAGTAATTAAAAAATATATTTAAATGTTTTTTATTTACTTTATTTTATCCAAATTTGATAAGTATCATTATAATACTTTTTATACATTTAAAATTGTCGGTTAGATTGAGACTTTAACCAATTTTTAAAATCTAACAATCTTTTTTAAGAGCGTTTTTTGTTTTTCGTGTTTGGTACCTTTTACCAGTGTATAATTTGGTAGTTAAGACTTAAGTTTAAAAATATCTTACGTTTCTAAGGTATTTTGGTGATTAATGTTTAATTTGTATCAAATCTTTAAATATTTAAAAAGATTAGAAAGTATTTTTTTGTTATCAGAACATAAATGACGTTGTAAAATAAAATGTTTTTTGTATTACATTAGTTTTATTAAATGTCCGGCAAGCAAGGATTTGTCAATAATCAAATATACAATAATGTAGTTTTCATAAAGTCTTGGCCAATAATAATAAAAATATTTTCTGCCACCCCACAAAGGCTTGTAAAGTTGAAATTATACCCATTTGTAATGACGTCATTTTTGTTTAGTATATTTCAAACAGTGGTTACAACCCGTTGGATTTAGAAATTCATGCTTAACGACAATGACCATAAACAAATTTACAGAAATTATAAATTAAGCTTGCAATGATGGGGCTATTGTGGGAGCATTGTTTTGTGATCTGAGCAAGGCTTTCGATTGTGTCTCTGTGAACCTTCTCCCATCTAAACTGAAATATTCTGATTTGCATGATCAGACCATTTAACTTATAAGTTCATATTTATTAAATCGTAAATAATGGGTAGACTTAAATGGTAAATACTCCACAGCAACTAAAAGCCCCAGACAAGGAGTTCCTCAGGGCCCAGTTTTAGTATTAACTGTAGTATTACAGAATGATTTTGATCGTCTGAAAGAAAAGGTGGTGGATACACACTTGAGGGTTGCTGATTTGCTCTCAGCAAACCAGCTAAGATTAAACGAGGCAAAAACAGAGCATATGTTTTTTCCATGGAACCATAGAGGGCAAATAAACACACTTGAATCGGTGCCTTTTCTGGACCTCCACTTCGACCCTAAATTAAGTTGGAATTCGCATATTAAATATCTATCAAAAAATGGTTTTTTGTGTGTACTCACAAACAGTTTCGTTAAACGTTGCCCTAACAGCATATTAATCATGTTTTGAATCAAAGGCATTGCTTGCTTGGGGGTTGCTCCAAATAGTAAGTGTATTTTTGGTTTACGACGAAGAGCTATATACAGGGTGATTCATGAGGAAATTTCAATACTTCAGGTACGTAGTCAGGGTCCAATAATAAACCTAAAAGTCTATACAAATATGGGTCCGCAAGGCCTTCGTTTCCGAAATACAGGGTGTTGAAAGTTTTTATTTAGTGTTTCTATTTTTTAAATAAAATCTATAATAATGTAAATATTGGAGTAAAATTTGGTATCCGGGGTTTTTTTGACGGATTGGAATCTAATATTAGTACGGCTCTTACTTGTAGGGGGTGCCACCTACACGTCTGTTTACGTCTTTTTACTATTTTGAACAATCACAACTTTTTGGTACGACACTGTATTACATTTTTAAGTAAATTAAATAACTGTTTTGTTATTTTTCCGTCAAAAAGGTATACCTGTTACAAGTCGATATGGGCAACCGTTTTCGAGATATTTGGATTTACAAAATAAAAAGACCAAGCATGACACGCACCTGATTTTATTATAGCAAAATAAAAAAAAATAAACAAGGTGTATAATAATTAAACGATATGTATTTTAATTTTCAATAAAATTAAGTTATGTTTAGCAAAACATAAAAAAAATATAAATAAAAATAAAAACACCCTGTATATCGGAAACGAAGGCCTTGCGAACCCATATTTGTATAGACTTTTATGCTTATTTTTGGACCCTGAGTAAATACCTGAAGTACTGACATTTCCTCATGAATCACCCTGTATATACATCATAAAGGGAGTAGACTACAGAGCTTATTGTAAGCCAAATTTTATTAAATTAAATATACTTTCCCTTGCTTATATATTTTACATTGTTTACTTTACACAAAAGACAACAACACAAACTACACAACACATGAAATCACGCATTCCCATCTTACGAGAAAGAGGAAAAACATATTCAAAATATCATTAAATAAATAAAATTAAAACAGGCATATTCTACTATGGTCCTAAACTGTTTAATTTTTTGCCATATTCTATAAATCAGCTACCCTCCAAAAAATTTAAAATTGTACTAAAAATATTTACTTTTAAAATGTTTCTATTTACTAGAGGAATATTTCAAAAACAATTTTGGTGGCATGACTGCAGCTTTAAATTGTAAATATATATATAAACATTATACATAATAGAAATGAAATATTATGTATTGTTAAATAACATTTGCAAATTATAGTCGAACCTTTGGACGGGTGTATGCCTAATTGGGTATTTAACATTAATAAACTTTCTATCTATAGTCCGCTACAGTCTTCGTTGGATGTGATCCGGTATTATCAACAGCGAGGCAAGGTCCTTAAGTACAGCTTCTTACTAAGGTACAGTCAAATAATTTTGTCAAACAATAAATAAATTAAAATGAGCTCGACTGAACCTCCGGAAACATGTAAACCTCAGGAAATATACCGGTTAAAATACAAATACAAACTAATTGCTGGGTAATATTTTTATTTTAAGTATATGCTTTAACCACACCTTGTATAATAGTTTCATTAAAACAATTGTTATCTATTGCAGCTTAAATATTTTTGTGCTTGAAAAACTACATTAAAATGTATCCAGGTAAATATGTTTAAAAATAATACAAACCATTATAACAAAGTAAAATAGAAAATATGTTTAACTAACACATTAAGGCTGCATATTAACTACAATTTTTTTTTAAGCAGAAACTAGAAAGAATACTTATCAATGAAAAAAATAAGTTTACCACTTCTGAGTGTTATATAAATGTAAAAGTTGTCCTATATATTACGTAATAATAGATCAGAATAACAAAAATTGTGTAGTTTTAGCATTTAAAATGGACAAATTTTAAAACATCTTAATCATAGAATAAAAAAAGCAATTATTTGATGTTATCTTATAAAACAACCTAGTCCAACTGCATCTCTTCATCATCATCATCTTTCTTATTATCCGACTTGGTACCTTTGTTGTCTTTGTCTTTGGTCGAATCTGTATTTGCAGTTCCTGAGTTTTCCAGAGCTTTAACAAACTCTTGCATATTTCCCGATGCTGCAGCAGCTACTGCTTCAGGATTGACGGCTAATTGAGATACAACTGGACCAAGCTGTCCAGACTCTAATGCACTGGAAAACTGAGATACTGCCTGTAAAAAATAGTAAGTTTAAAATCTCGTTTACAATTATCATTTAAGGATATTGTAGTACAGTGAGGATTGATGAATCAAAAAATATAACATCGTCTATTTTTGCAATTTTTAGAAGACTACATACCAATTTTATATCGTAATTGCAATTAATCAGAAAAATAACTAAATAACAAATATGTGCAGCCTGGGATGCTAGAAGTGGATTAATAATGGAGAATGGTTACTGTTATATTCTTATTCCCTGTAATATTCTATTTACAAAATACAACAGATACAAACAAAAAAGTCATGGAACGTCACACTTATCACTTTGTATATTTTAACTTTTTATATAATTTTGGGCAAAAAAATATAAAATAAATAAAAATTAAACTAAAAAAATGAGCCGAAACAAAACGTCAATCAATGTTTTGCATGTACCAATATTTCTGAATTGTTGCACAAAATTTCACTTTGTTAGACAAAACTAACCTTTCTCAAAAATTAATAGCGTATTTAAAAAAAAATACTTACCTGTTGAAACTGTGGTGAAGCTAAAGTGGATTTCAAAGCTTCTTGTGTATTGCCATCTATTGGCGGTAGATGTTGTTGCAACTGTTGTATGGCCTCCGGATTATTGATTATACTTGTTAGTGCGTCTCCAGTTAATGTAGTAGATAAATCAACTAGAAGTAACATTAAACATTATTTTTAGGTCTGTTGCCACAAATCTAATGGCAAAGTTAGACAAAGATAAATGGTCAAATAAATATGTTTAAAAATATTATTTTTTAATATAGATTTCTTTTTATATTTTTATTGTATGCATAAATGTGTTAAAACATTTTAATAAGGGTTATTTTATAAATTATTAATTTCTATTAAAACCCTTGCATTTAAATATTTTTATACAAATAATTTTACAAAATAATAATACATTTGCTACAGCAATGCTTTTATTTAATTCTTAAATTGTTTTCTGTTTTTTTTTTTTTAATTACCGTAAAGTTTCATGTTATTACACTTGGAGATGAGTTGTCGTTTGAGATGAGGCTATAAAACTTTAAATAAGTTAGGACCAGGGATGTAAAAAATCATGATTTTTTTGATTTTTTTTTTTTTTGTAAATAGCACAATCAAAGTTTGTAACGTGTCCTTATTCTTAAACATTCTCTCTATCTCTAATATTTTTCGTTTTTATAAACTCTTATATTAAATTTTTACCGCGAGAAAGCACTTGCACTTTCTGAAAATGTCAGAACACGCAGATTTACCGGTCTACATAAAGGGGAGGAACGCGGACGGGCGTCATTTCCTAGTTAGATCTGTGCGCGCGAGCATTGTTTTTACGGCTAACTGAAAATTTTGATATTGTGTAAAATATAAAATATAGTTTTTTGAATATGTCGTTTCGAAGAAGTGGTAGAAAGAAAGACCTTATCTGGCAGTTTTTCAAAGAAAAATGCGGGGAAAGCGGAGGGAAACCCGGGAGCCTAACTGTAAAAAATGTAATTTGGAAATGCAAGGATTGGTGGACAGGATGAAAAAGCACAGGGAAAAATGTAAAAATGTAAATAATGAAGACATCGATACTATCGATACTTATAGTGACTCGTCATTCTCGTCAACGTCACAATCACAATCAGTTTTATCCGTAAGTACCTTTTTATTATTTGTTAATTTTTAAAACTGGTGTTGAAATATTTTTCCAATTTTCCATGTTTGGAAATTTTAAAAACTTATTTTGTACAACAATGTGATCAATGTGTTGGTTTCTGGTGCACTTTATGTGTCACGGAATTTCACAATTTTTGAAAATGCTTTGGAATTGATACGTTTTTTTTTTAACACTAAACACTATTTGCAACAAAAAATGCTTGGATGAACAATATTTTCTGAAAAAAATACAATTTTTTTATTTTTTATCCAAGTAACTATTACGGTATGTAACTATGATAACACAACACCTTTTATTTCTCAAAAAAAGTGGCTCATTCAACGATTTTTTATTTTTTGCTTTAAATTAAATCGATTCTATTTGACGGGCTCTATCAAACCAAACTAGAAAAATTATAAAATTCCGTGACACATAAAGCGCACCAGACCCAATGGTTTTCTAGATACTTTCATCTATCATCTATGGACAATTGAAGCCTCATATTGTTTTTTTTTAATTGCAGGTACAACTACTTCAAGCATAAATACGTCACAAATTCAAACTGAACAAAATCAGCAAGCAAGTCCGAACTCTTCCCCTTCAATCCCAGTAAACAAAAAAAGAAAAGAATGTAATACTGACAATACTGACACAATTTCTTCTGGATCTCTGATGTCTTTCGTTGTACGCACTATAAGCCTGCAATTGATAAGCAGATTGCCGAGCCCTCTATGATAATAGCAGTTTATCTACCTGGAGCAATCTGAAGTTAATAAAGCTATAGCACTACTGCGACCTGGATATGTACCGCGCAGTCGAAACGATGTGTCAGGCAGACTGCTTGATCAAATATATAATGCGTGTGCATAATGAACCCATAGTATGTGCAACAGTTACTGCAGAAAATGGCTCCTCCTTTCTATTCGACACTGTAGACAACTGGGCATCCACATACATCCGACTACCTAACAGAAATTGCAGCAACCCTTATAAACAGTTTCGTGACAGATAATGCAGCTAACATCTCTGCAATGCGAAATGAAATAAAGGCATCTGATAAATTCAATGTAATAGCATATGGCTGTGCTACACATATACTAAATTTATTATGTAAAGATTTGGAAATCGTTGATATAAAAGAGCATGTAGTCCAAATTGTAAAGTACTTTAGGAACAATCATTTTGCATCTGCAACATATGCCAAAGAAGGAGGCAAAAAACTAGTCATACCTAGTGATGAAATGGAACTCTCTTGCAGCCTGCTTGCAAGTATTTACCGAATCATGGCCCATACTTTTTAGAATCAGTGAAGAACACAAAGAAACGATTGACAGTATTATCAGGGAAAAAATTTCAAACATTCATTTAAAGAGAAGTGCTGAAGATTACCTCAAAATTCTTAAGCCAATTTTCATTGCCATAGATAGGTTGCAAAAGACCGACGCCACTATTTCAGATGTTGTAGAGCAATTTAAAATATTAGAAGATTACTTTGAAGAAACTAATCTGACATTACATCAACTGCAAAAATTTAAAAATCGATATAATATGTGTATAACCCCGTATCATTTGCTGGCATTTCTTATCGACCCAACGAAAACACAAAGTTTGACATATACTGAAAAAAATATTGCATTACAAACTGCAAAAGAACTGTATCCAGATAATGGTTTATTACCACTAATCATCAAGTTTCTTGCCAAATCAGAGCCTTTTAACGATATTATGTTTCAAGATGATATCCTGAAAAGCGTAAAACCTATTGACTGGTGGAAATCACAGCGAAACGCGGATATTATTGAAAAAGAACTTCCCATAATTACACAACTGCTCTGTGCAGCTGCTTCGTCTGCATCAGTAGAGAGGATATTCTCAACATTTGGTTTAGTGCACTCTAAACTACGCAATCGATTAGGTACTGAAAAAGCTGCCAAACTAGTGTTTCTTTACAAATATTACAATTAAATTTGTTTTTTGTTTTGAATATTTTCTGCAATAATACTTCTATCTATGTGTTCTTGTAATAAATTAATTTACTATACTAACGTAATTTATTTTTGTTTCGATTTTTCTTCATAACCCAAATTATTTTTTTTATAATTTTTATTTTTGATTTCAATCATGATTTAAATTTAAAAAAATCAAGTGATTTAAATCGTGATTAAAATCAATTGATTTAAAACCTTGCAACCCTGGTTAGGACTAAGGTCAGATATTTTATTGATGTTAAAATTAGTTTAATAAACTTTCTTAACATTTTTTATTAAAATTACAGTTCTCAAAAATAAGAGTCTTATATCTAGGCTATTTCTTATAATAACGCAACCTATGGTTAAATGAATTTTGTAATTTAGATATTTTCTGCTCCCTGGTTGTTTGGTAGATTGACTAGCCAGTACTTAAAGAAGCACACCCACTACAGCTATGAAGATTATCCCGGATTTACCACCATTGGATAAAATGTTTTATAAAATATTTTTTCTCCAACTGTCAAAAATCTTTACATTTTTGTACTATTTTCAGGTGTAAAAGCTATCAATTTTTATACCGTACAAAAATGTGCTCGTTGCTTAGCAACATTTAATCCTAGGATTAAAAGTGCTACTTTTAATCCTAGGATTAAAAAAAAGATTTTTAAATAACTAAATGTATTAATTTTGACTTGGTTGGAGAAAAAATAGTATATATCATACGGACTAAAAGTGCTTATTTTTACTCGCAAATTTGCATTCGCTCGGCGGCGTTGCGCTTCGCCTCGCAAATGCAAAAATTGCTCGTAAAAAAGGATGCACTTTTAATCCTTATAATATAATATACTATTGATATTTAAAAAGTACCATATTTATTCATAAACCACTTATTAAACGATTTTTTTTATCAAGGTGATCATATACAGTGGTTTTTTGGAACCTTGTATGTAATTACCTGACTGCTGCTGCGGTTGCTGTTGTTGCTGAGATGTAGGAATAGGAGCTATTCCTTGCAAAAAGTTCTGCAAATCAGCTAGTTGGATCGGATTCGATTCTGGCGGATTGGAACCAGCTCGAGTAACCCGTGGAGCACCGGGAGTACTTACCTAACGAAAAAAAATAAGTTGCAAAGTTACTTATGTTATCAAATTCTTAATTACTTTATGATGTTTTATTACTTCAACCAAAATATTAACTATTTTTTTTTAAATATTTTAAAATTAGTGCCTCATATACCTTAATTCAATAATGGCATTTTTATCCCTTACCTTATCTTCTCACAAATATTCTTATTAATCCTGACATCGCTAGGGAGGGAATAGAATTGAAGGATGTGTTTTAGCTGACAAAAACTTGGTAAAGAAGAGAGTCATAAATATTATAAGAATGCAAAGAAATAATTTTAAAAAAAGGTTAGCTTTGTAAAAAATTTTAACAAAATAAAATAAAAAACTGCTGCCAAATTATAAATAGTAACTTGGATACTTAAAGGAATAATAAAGCACCAATCACCGTTGATAACCAAGATAAAACTCCAAACCAAGCAATATTGCTTATTGCCGAAAGCTGCTAAAGGCCTTAAAGCAAATTAAAAATAAAAGCTTGCAGTGATATCATAAACATTCATGTTTATGTAAAAGTACTTTTGGTATCAGATTGAAAAACATTAGTTTTAGATACAGATGAGATGTCCATACTTATAGCAGAACACTCAACTGACTTTTGAGACAAGGCATAAACAAATATTAGAATATAACAACACTGGAGGATTACAAAGGGCTTTCTTTAGTTATATAAACACTACTTCACAATCTTTAGTCCAATAACATCTTTTGTTATTTTCAGTAAGTCGATGTAATGGTGTCGCGATATCAGCACACCCATGAATAAATCTTCTATAGTAAGTGCACAGTACCAGGAAACTTCTAATTTTATGCTTGTTTTTGGGTGAAGGTCAATTTGGGATAGCTTCTGTCTTTAGATCGGTTTTCACTTCCTTTTTAGTAATTATATGCCCCAAGTATTTAACTTTTTCTGGAAAAGGTGACATTTTGGACTAAGCTTCAGCTGAGATCTTAGCTTCTGAAAACCTATTTGACATTTTCAGGTGGTCATCAAATGTTACCATTGGCAGCAGCTTCAAACTGTTGTAAAAAATGTAATCCATGGTATCTTGCCATTAACAGTTGGTGGTTTCGTAACAGTTGTTGCGCTACCACTTTCTGCCCGACCGCTGTTCACACGTCGTTGTCGTGGTTGGGCCCAGTAGGATCATCTGGAACATGCGCTAGAGTTGATGGTTATCGGCAACTCTTTTGGCTAGCGTATGGAACGGGATCCGATGCTAAGATGAACACAAGGCTTAACTCAAGGTGTTAGAATACCGTGCTGATGAGTGAATGACATCCTTTTCCTTAAACAGGTGTCTCCAACAGTGCCTCTGAGATACAGGGCGACCTCTCAGAGTATCTTGCCTTACTGCGGTAATGCGGGGCTCTGCCGTGGTGGATTATTACTTCCCAAGCTCCAAATAGAAAGCGGACAGAACCGCTTTCATAGGAAAAAAGTAACAAAGGTGCGCTGACCGAAACGGATAAATCCGTTTCGACAGGTGCCACTCAAGGTCACAAGCAGACAAAGGTGCGCCGACCGAAACGGGTGAATCCGTTTCGAAAGGTGCCCCTGAAGTCACCAGCGCCTGTTTCACGGGGAAGGGCTAATCCATCTCGAACAAACAGATGCATAGGAAGGGATCCCTGAATCCAAACAGAAGGCGGACAGAACCGCCTTTATAGAGAAAAGGGTCTCCTGGTTTAGTAAATTTTAATTTCAGCAACAGTTCTTTTCTCATCTCATCTCGGCTTTGAGAAAACTCTCCCTTTGGGTTTTTTCAAATTTTCACCATCTTTTCTTTTAGCCCTTGTTTCATTTCTTCTTGGTTTTTTTAATTTCTGCTGGCTTTTCTTGACCTCTTGTCTCGTTTATGCTTGAACGATTTTGATTTTACGCTTTATTTGTTTTTGATTGATCTTCATTTCTTCCTGAATTCTCTTTATTTCTTCTTGACTCGTCTTCAGTTCTTTTTTAAGTCTTCTTTTATGGAATCTTTACTGGTCTTTATTTTTCCATGAGTTTTTGGCTGATCTTCCATTCTTCTTAATTAGTCTTCAGATCTTCCATCATTTGCTTTATTAGTGCACCTAATTCTTTCAGAACTGCTGTTCGCTGCTTGGTCCCAACAGGCATTCAAATATTCTTCTTAACCACTTTGGCTTCCTTGCGGGTCTTATGCTTTTGACACCAAATGTTCTGTAACACCTCGTATAAAAACACGGATCCCGTTTTGCACCTTTTTATTAGCAATCAAGTTCAATGTTTCTACGGTAACAACAATGCAATGTAACTATGCTAACGGTTTAGTCGTCAATGTCATCAGCTGAATCGTTCAAAAGTTGGCCATTTTAAAGATTCTTTTCGCCTTTTATAGTAACGTGGAAAAGTCTGGAATTATCTGGAGGAATTCTTTGATTACAGATTACAGGATGCAAGAAAAGTGCAATATAGATGACTCTAGCGCCCTCAGAACCCTTCAAAATGGTCGTGGAAATGGGGAAAAATTAAGGTAATTTATATAAATAAATTATTAACCTAAATTTAAGAATTCTAACTTTTTACAATTCTATAAACTAAACACATATTTTAAAAGTCTGTAACAATATTATAATTTTATATAATACTATTCAGCTCAGTTTAAGCCAATACCACTGACTTATTCCAATAAAACTGTAAAAATTTTGGGATGGAAGATAAATAAATAAAATAATAATAAGTAATTATATGATAAGCAATACAGTATCACAAGTTCGGGACACTGTATCCCTATGATATCTACTTTAAATTTAGGTTACTTACTGGTATAGAAGCATTTTGAGGGGTTACTTGACCTGCAGCCGCAGCACTTTGGCTGGTTGGTGTAGTGGTGGTGGGAGTACTTGCTGTTGTACGGTGTGTTATAGCAGGAGTAGTAGTTCGGGCGCTGCCCGGTCCTCTGAAAAAAGACAATTATCTGATACATACATGGTATTTGTATACTACAAGTTTGATTTAAAATATACAAAATGGAAAAGAAGACGGGATTTCACCTAACTGAAATTCTGTAAGATGTTTTTAGTCATAAAAACGAGCACTTTATTACCTCATAGTCCCAAGAAGACTAGACAAACCACTCATCTGCCCAGCACCACCAAACAGCTGCATCAATTGGGATTGAGACATGCTGCTTAAAAGTGCTTGTAGATCCTGGTCAGGCCTTTCGAGGGAGGACTGGACAGCACTCGATGGATTATTTAGTAGCTCATTAATCCTTTTGCAGTTTTCCTCATCTTTGTCTGTTTTTGGTTCCTAGATTGAAAGTGTTTATAGGGAGTTAAAATAAACTGAAAACACGATATAATTAAGAAAAAATGTTTCATATTTCACACAAACCCCTGATATTTAAATTCTGAACTCTAGTTACATCTGATTTGAGAAAGTAGCCTACCAACATTCAAATTTCTTTCTAAATACAACTTATTTAAAAGGCCAAAACAGTTATAGTCTAGGAGGAATCGGCGCATGAGTACCGAAAAGTATTCCACCTCAATTTTTTTATACGATCCTCTTTAAATTGCCCTACTGATGATATAAATGCATGTTGTCATGGCGCCACCTGGTGCCATATTGTTTAAACCGCAATTGTTTAAACAATTGCAAGAAATTGTTATTTTTTAACGGACAAATTCTTTTCATATTTTTTATTGAAATACAAATAAAAAAGGTCCTAACTTTTTACGATAAAGGTAATATTTTTGGAGATATGAATTTTTGAAAGTTCGAAAAATCTTAATTTTGGATATTTTTGACACATGAAAAATATATATATTAAAAAAAATAAAATATAAAATATATATTTTTTTATTCTTTATACAATAGTTAATAATATCCTTAATTGAGATTTGAAAATATCTTTTTGTTTTTACAGGTTTTTTGATTGTTTATTAAGTGCGCTTACAAGTAAAATAAAGCTCCAATAACTTTTGTAAAATTGATTTCAGGAAAAAAAATCTTATAAAAACATATTATAGATAATTAAATTATTAATAACATTGCTTTCTTTTACAATTTTGATAAAGTTACCAGTTTTTAAGATAAATGACAAATAATGATTCAGGACACAGAGAGGCCGATGCAGCGTATGAGTCAAAAGAGACGGCGTTAAGTATCGTAAGGGACGCATACTTGTGAGCGCGCTTAATAAACAATCAAAAAACCTATATAAACAATAAAATTTTTGGAAATCTCAATTAAGGATATTATTAACTATTGCATAAAGAATGAAAAAATATATTTTTTATGTTTAATTTTTTTCCAATAAATATACTTTTTATGGGTCAAAAGTACCCAAATTTGAGATTTTTAATTTAAAAATTCATATCTCCAAAAATGCTATCTTTATCGTAAAAAGTCGCTTTTTTATTTGTATTTCAAAATATATATAAGAATATGAAAAAAATTTGTCCGGTTAAAAAATGACAATTCCTTGCAATTGTTTAAACAATTTCGGTTTAAACAATAGGGCACCAGGTGGCGCCATGGCAACATGCATTTATATCATCAGTAGGGCAATTTAAAGAGGATCGTATAAAAAAATTGAGGTGGAATACTTTTCGGTACTCATGCGCCGATTCCTTCTAAACTATTAAACAAGTAATGATTGCCCATTGTTAATAAATTATGACAAAAATAGATAAAAATTAATTAATCAGGAATAGTCTTCTTCCAATTTCACTGTAGAAAATTACTGTTATTTTACACCTAATAGAAATAAAGTAGAGTCTATAAAAGTGTTACATGAATATAAAAGGGAACACTCATAAAAAAATTTGAAAAATGTAGGTCACTCAATTTTTCTGAAGTGGGTTAGGGCTTGTAGCCGAGCAAATGTACAGTGGCAGATAAGAAGTATTTACAGCTAAGGTTGAAAGGATTTAAATTAAATAGTTTAAATGACGATTTAAATTATCTATTTTTTTTTAAATTTAAATCATGAATAAAATCAAGATTTTTAAAATGTAATATTTAAGGCAAAAAAAATATAAGTAACAGTTTATTTTCGATAATTTGTAACATTAACAACAAACTCCTTTAAGATTAATATGAAAATACATTTGTAGAAAAAAACACTATAAAGAAAAGTAGAATTAAAAAAAAAGTTATAAACATAACTGTTAACGAAAAACTCAAACTATTGGAATTATTAGATTTAAATAATAGTAATATCTGAAAGGAAATACTAATTTACTGGCTTTTTCGGTTCCTAGCGGATTTTTCAGACTGGAGTGGAGCATACCACATGCTCAAATCAAATCAAATCAATATTTATTGAAAAGCTGTACAATAATTCACTTAAAACTAGTACATATGGTATTCCATTTAATTTATCAGTTGTACTAATAATAATTATAATTTCCCCAACAAGACGAAAAACAAAAAAATAAAAAACACAAATAAAAATGTTGTCATAAAACTAAACTAGGTAAAGTCTAAATTTAAAAAAAGTAAAATAACAGTCAAAAATACAACAGTCATAATGCTAAAAAACATAAAGGTATACAAAACTTCAGTATTAAAAAAAAGTCAAAAACTTTACGTTATATACAAAATAATATCTTATTAAAACAAAGCTTTAGGAACAACAATAGTAATATAGGTCTCCTAAACGAATTCTAAAATCACAAGGCACGTTAAAAATGTAGTTTCTCTATTTACAGTAAATTACTTAATATGGGAATTGTGTTTACAATAAACTCATCCAAAGAATAGTTTGCACTTTCCAACAATGCACTTTTGATAACTTTATTGAAACGCTTGGTATCAAGCCGCCTTGTATTTGGAGGAGTTGCATTATATAAGTACCTTCCCTGGTGATGCAAACTATTTCGGGTAACCATATTAAGAGATTGGGGTAGGTTTAAGTCTTCGCTTATTTGTGTAGGGTAATTATGTATATCGCCCCGTTTTTCTATTTTTTCCTATGTAAAAAAGTGACACTCTCATAAACAATCATGTCATAAGATTTAAATAGTGGCCTGCAGTGTGCAATTCTATCTGCATTATCTATAATCCTAATTGCTCGCTTTTGCAGCAAAAAAATTATGTTTGACCTGCAAAGGGTTGTATATCCCCAAAAAACTTTTCCATATCTAATGCGTGACTCAAACAAAGCATGATATACCTCCAAGGATATTTTGGCATCGTTTATTTCTGTAGAGACCGTTTTTAAAGCAAAAAGGGAAGATGCTAGATGTTTACATACTTGGTTAAAATGGGTTTCCCAATTAAGATTATTATCAATATGTAAACCTAAAAACTTATAATTTGATACTTTATGTATTATACCATTGTTAATCCTAATTGAAATTGTGTCTCTCTTAGAAAATACCATAAATTTAGTTTTTGAAATATTTAAAGACAGTTGATTTGCATCAAACCACTGCTTCACTGTTTTAAGTTTTGCAGTGCTACTGTATTGATGCTGAAAATATTCTTTCAACTAATGCTGAAGAAGCAGCAGCACAAAATAACTGTTTAAATATGGAACTCTTTTTAAATAATGATTTTTTTTAGGATTTCCACCAATCTAAGGTTTTATATTTTTTGGAGAATATCATTGTCAAACATAATGTCAGTAAATGGTTCTGATGTGGCAAAGCATGTTATGATCAGTGATAGTAAATCACTACTGGATAAAATTATTTTACCGTCTTTAAAGCAAGAATAATTTCTTTTATTGTTAATGTTCGTTTTTGCTATGATTTAGTTAGGTCAAGAAGAAATGCAAGCAAATGATCTGCAGTTATACACTGTTCGTACCGCTCTTGTTTTAATAGGGATTTGCAAAACCGTCCCGATTTGGCACTTTCGCGATCAAACCTGAACAATTGGCGCCATCGGCGGAGACTTTTCTTATTCTGACAGGAATTTGGAAGACAGCGCCGCCCCGTATTTTGCATTTTCGCGAAATATACATATATAAATAAAATATTTTAATTAAACTTAGTATTTGAAAGAATAAAGTGCAACAATTTGTATTTTCTATGCAATAAAGTTTTAAAAATAAAAATAATCATAATTATAATTTTTGTATTTAAAAAAAAAAAAAAATTACGATTTTTTCCAACCCTGTTTACAGCACAAACACTACTTTTTTTAGTTACTTCTAGTTATTCCAGTATAACCAGAAGTGGCAGACCGATCGAATTTTGTTATTTTAAATAAAAAATACTATTTTCTTATTATTTTTTTAATTCTAAGCAAGACTATAGATTATTGTCCTAAATAACATCTTTAAAATTAATAAAATTTGGTTAAAAAATTAGACCTTTGGTATCTTTAATTGGCCATAAATGGTCAGGCCGATATAATGAGAATATCTGCCTTTGTCTGTAATCTAGCTAAATATGACAACTAGATCATACTAAAAAAAAACAAAAATTGAAAAGTAGAATTTAGCATGGAATAAAAGTAAGATGTTCTAATTAAATTTTTGAATTTGTAATCAATTTTTACTTAACTCTTCGCTTACAGTAGTCTGTTTTGTTTGGGTAAATGGAATTTTGATGGTTTAGAAACAATATTATTTAAAGTTCATAAAAAACAAATTTTTAATAATTCTGGATAATTTGACAATAAATCAACAATCAGATTTACCACAAAAAGCAAAAAAACTATATATTATTTGAGATGACTATTCACAGTTAATGGGTGTCATCTAAGTGTTGTCAAATATTAAAAAGAGGTAAATTTTTATTATTTCTATAAAACTGGAACTGACTCGTTAATTAGATCTGAAACATTAAATTTAAATAATAATTTTTATAAAGAAAGAATAACTTGTAATACAATATTTTGTTTAGCACATCCTACATATTATACTGTTTATGGGAATACATTTCATAATAATAAAAACCTAATTCTGGATATCATTTTTATTAACTAATGATCTAAAGCCTAGAAAGACTTACTTGTAGCCAAAAGAAGAACTTCCTATTAGATGATTTAAACTTTAATAAGTAGACCCGTCCAGTTGTACACTGTGGGACTTTGACATATTCACAATCATCAGGAAAAATAATTAGATCATCCTCCACAACACCTAAATTAGGAAAATTATTGTAAATAGCATTAAAAAATTGGCAAATCTATTTTTCAAGTCGCTTTTATTTACAATCTAATTAGAAACAAAAGAAAATGGTTTAACTTTATTATTTTGGTAAAATAATAAATTATTTCTTACAATTTGCAATTTTAAAGTCTGGAGTGCTGCAAAAATAAAATCATCTGGTTTTTTGCGAATATTTGCAGGCGTGTTTGCTTAGAATAAAATGGTTGTTAATGTCTGGTTATGTGGTCTTTAAACTCTTTTTTGTTTAGTGTTTTCCCTAATAGTTATAATAAATATAATAAAAGAAAACATTAAACACAGAACACCCTTGGTCAAAAATAAACATTAAAATTAATTAGGTCACCTTGTCTTGAGAAAATATTAAATATTTTAAAACTGGTCAAAAAACTGGTAAGGTGCAAATTTATACAGAGCAAATGTTTCCTTATTTAACAATTTTCTAGTCTAATTTAACAGGTGATTGTACAATTTTAGTGTAAATTTCCCGACCTTTAATAGTAAACAAAACAATAATTTTTAAGGAACAAAGTAAAAATAGTATTTTTAGGATGTAGTTTGTAATAATATTGCATTAATTTAAACACACTTAAAATCTCTTAAAATAACTTAAAGCTTTATACCTTTAATGACTGTTTCCATTAAGTTGTAATATCACTACTTTAATTATAATTTTGGATCTTTACACAAAATTAATGTAGACAAAGTAAAAGTAAAATAACCTTAAATAGTAACACTTTAAATTCTATCATATCATTGAGATTTGGACTGTAAATTACTGAAAAGGCTATAAAATGGCATTTTTACTTCTAAAAGACAACAAAGCCGAAAAGATTACCTAAAACCAGACCATTAAAAACTGTGTACTTTGAAAATTGGATTTTGATCGGTTCTAGGATTTTTAAACTGTAATAATTATTTCAAAGCATTACAATATCTATTAGAACCATTTTGTTTTAAGAAAATGCAAAATATATCTTGTGTAAATTCTATAAAAACATCAAACTAATGTCTACTTGAGCTTTAAGCCTATGTGGACTGTCCCAAGTTAAATTAAAGCTAGAGGCGAAATGCAACTTTTCAAATAGAATTTAAAATAACTAAAACTAATCTAATTATAAAATTTGTTTGGATCTAAACATTGGTTGATTTGTTTAAACTTGTATAGAGTCTTACCTGTAGTTCTATCTTGCCAGCAAAAGTGCATCAAAGAGTCTTCACTTTGGTAGACATATAGGAGACCTTTTCGCTTATCAGGGACAACCATTCGACCTGTAAAATTAATGTATGTAGCAGAAAAAGAATTAGGCTGAAGGACCTCGGTCGATGGCCTTTTAGGTGATACCAATAAAGTACTTATAAATAAATAGTAAAAAAAGAATTAAAGGGACACTAGGCCCTAGAGTAAGTAATTTTAGTTTTCTTTACATTATTTTAATATTTTACTTTATAGGAGTATAGAGAAGTACTTTAATAAGTAATGCAGAATGTGTATCAAAAAGAGGTTATTTCTTTGTTCATAAAACTTGCAGGTTTAGGGCATGTAGAAACTATCACCACCTATTGTTTCCTATTTTAATATCAGTAAAATTTTACTTATTAAACATACACTGATTGGGCACTTACATAAACGAAATACCAAAATTAACATTTCTAGATACCTATTTTTAGGGTCCGGTGTCGTTTAGCTCCATTCGATTTGAAAAAAATAAATATTACAGATAAAAAGAATACATTTTGTTTAGTAGATTTCAAAAAGAAAAAATCCGAAAAAATGCATTTTTGCAAAGAAAAATGAAATTAAAAGTCAAAAAAACACTATGTTAAGTAACTAGGTTAAGTAAAAGGCCAGAATTTGCGACGTTGTCGGATCAAAAAAAAATTGTTTGACAGCGCATTTATGATAAAGAAATTTTACAATTTAATGAGGAAAACCTAACGACAACTAACCAAAAACTAACCAGAACTAGGTAATAGTTTGGAAGTTGTTGTTTGTTAGTTCTGGTTAGTTTTTTCTATATAAAAAAAAACTTTATTTCTGGTAAATAGAAAAAAAAACAACCTTCAATAATAACAAATCATTAGAAAACATCTCGCAACATTGCTTTTTTAAGAAGAAATTCCTAAACAAAACGATATCATATCATCTCTTTTTGTAGGTATTCTTTCTCACTTTTTTTATGTTATTCGGCCATATTACCGTAGTATATTTTATATGGGAAATAAAGAAATTATTTTATTTTGTGTTAATGTGAGTGAAAAATTAATTTTTTCAGACCCTATGTGTTTTAATATGGTGTAACAAATAAGTGACAAAAAAATTATATCAAAATATTGCTGTTTAAAAATGGAGCTAAAGTTCAACGAAGCCCTATTTTTAGTAAAAAAACACCTTAAATAAATCCATTTTTTAAATTCTGGTATAACTTAATTATGAATTAGGCAAACTGTTCTACATATATTCTTACAAAGTAAATAAAACTGGATTCATTTGAGGTATCTTTTAACTAAAAATAGGCAATAAAATATTGTAAATTTTAATGTATTTGTTTAATATATAAGTGCCCAATCAGTGTGTATATTCCCATTTTTTGGTAATCAGTTTTTAAAATAAAATTTTGAGGTTAGTCACCTTGGAGCCCCTTACAACTCAAAAACCAGAGGTTGTCGGAAAAAAAAAAGATTTTAGATTCGTGATCAGCGCCCCAAAAAACCCCTCGTATGCAAAAAATCATCCAAATCAGCGTCATGTCCGATGAGAGTAAAATTTTACCTCAATATCAAACAGCCTGGGTTTTTGTATTCTTTTTAAGGAGCTTTTATACCTTTTAAATTCATCTTTCCAGCTCTTGTTTCAACTAAATGTTTATTGCCTCCAGTGGAACCTGGTCCAGTTGCAGCAGTTCCAAATAATGCACCTCCAGCCGGCATTTTGCTAAAACTTTTAAAACAAATTTACTGAGGTGTGAGTGGAATTCTTACTTTATTAATCACACTGGCAATTACCTGAATTTTTAATTCACAGAAAAGATTTTTAAACCTGACAAAAATTTGTATTTCACTTTCAATCACCTTTCGAACTTATTAAAACGTAGGATGACTTTTTATTTCTGAGGGGTGACAGGTGACAGCACACAATACGAAAGGGTGACTGACAGTACTGACACATAAACTAAAGAATTTAAGTTAGTGTATTCAGGTGTATTGTGGACTGACACTTCGAGAATCGACACCAATCTGACACCAATCGACACACTGACAGGAGTGCGTTCAGAAACTGACAGAATCACTCCATAGATCTTGAATCACGCAGTAGTCCATTGAAAACTACGGTAAAAGGTCGGGAAACGCTGGACCACTTGTCCCTTATGTATTTTGGGGCGCTGATTACAAAATTGGGGGAACACCTTGGGCAATTTCTGTCAAATGTCAGTATAGGGTTTTGCTTATGATTAAATAATACATAGTTCAAAAGAGACTTATTTGTTATACCATTTTAATTTATGTAATATAAATTAAAATGGTATAACAAATTTTTATAACAAGTTTTTATATTATGAGATTTGTTTATTTTAAAGAATTGTTATTTATTTTTCTGTATGATTTACTTTATTGGACTGGTGCAACCCTTGGAACCACCTCTTGTCAACTCCATGTACCTCCAGAGGCCGAAAAAAAATCAAAATAAGTCGATCCAACCCTCACATCAGTCTAAAATTCTAAGACAATCGTCCTGGAGTCATAAAAAAGCTGGAAAAAAATTATTGGACTGGTGCAACCCTTGGAACCACCTCTTCTGAGCTCTACGTACCTCCGCAGGCCGAAAAAAAAATCAAAATAAGTCGATCCAACCCTCACACCGGTCTAAAATGTTAAAACAATCGTCCTGGAGTCATAAAAAAGCTGGAAAAAAATAATTGGACTGGTGCAACTTTTGGAACCACCTCTTCTGAACTCCATGTAGGTACCTCCAGAGGCCAAAAAAAAAACAAAATTAGTCGATCCAACCCTCACACCGGTCTAAAATGTTAAAACGATCGTCCTGGAGTCATAAAAAAGCTGGAAAAAATAATTGGACTGGTGCAACCCTTGGAACCACCTCTTCTCAACTCCATGCACCTTCGCAGGCCGAAAAAAAATCAACATAAGTCGATCCAACCGTCACACCGGTCTAACATTTTAAGATGATTGTTTTGTAGTCATAAAAAAGCTGGAAAAAATAATTGGACTAGTGCAACCCTTGGAACCACCTCTTGTTAACTTCATGTACCTCCGGAGAACGAAAAAAAAAATCAAAATAAGTCGATCCAACCCTCACACCGGTCTAAAATTTTAAGACGATCGTCCTGGAATCATAAAAAAGCTGGAAAAAATTATTGGACTGGTGCAACCCTTGGAACCACCTCTTCTCAACCCTCATGTACTTCCGCAGGCTGAAAAAAAATCAAAATAAGTCGATCCAACCCTCACACTGGTCTAAAATTTTAAGACGATCGTCCTGGAGTCATAAAAAAGCTGTAAAAAAATTATTTGACTGGTGCGACCCTTGGAACCACCTCTTCTTAACCCTCATGTACCTACGCAGGCCAAAAAAAAAAAAAAATTAAAATAAGTCGATCCAACCCTCACACCGGCCTAAAATTTTAAGACGATCGTCCTGGAGTCATAAAAAAGCTGTAAAAAAATTATTTGACTGGTGCAACCCTTGGAACCACCTCTTCGCAACCCTCATGTACCTCCGCAGGCCGAAAAAAAGTCAAAATAAGTCGATCCAACCCTCACACCGGTCTAAAATTTTAAGACGATCGTTCTGGAATTATAAAAAAGCTGGAAAAAAATTATTGGACTGGTGCAACCTTTGGAACCACCTCTTCTTAACTCCATGTACTTCCGTAGGCCGAAAAAAATCAAAATAAGTCGATCCAACTCTCACACCGGTCTAAAATTTTAAGACGATTGTCCTGGAGTCATAAAAAAGCTGGAAAAAAATAATTGGACTGGTGCAACCCTTGGAACCACCTCTTCTCTACTCCATGTACCTCCGCAGGCCGAGAAAAAATCAAAATCAGTCGATCCAACCCTCACACCGGTTAAAAAATTTAAGACGATCATCCTGGAGTCATAAAAAAAGCTGGAAAAAATGATTGGACTGGTGCAACCCTTGGAACCACCTCTTCTCAACTTTCATGTACCTCCGCAGGCCGAAAAAAAGTTAACTTAAATCGATCCAACTCTCATACCGGTCTGAAATTTTTGGACGATCATCTTAAAGTCATAAAAAACGTGGAAAAAATAATTGGACTGGTACACAGGGTTAGATTTACGTAAAGGCTGAGTAGGTTGAAACCTAGGGCGGCAAATTTACGATTAATTTTTTTAAAAATGTAATCATAAATTTTAATGATACTCGTATACTTATTGATGTTGTAGAAAAAAGGTTCGTAGAAAAATGTCAGTATAGGGTTTCGCTTATGATTAAATAATACATAGTTCAAAAAAGACTTATTTGTTATACCATTTTAATTTACTTTTGCCAAATTTGTTTATTAAATTTTTGAAGATTGATCCGTTATTTTTCATTCTAGCGCGGTTATAATAATATATTTCGTCTGATTTCGTTTATTTGTGTGTTCATTTTGTGTGGATTTAATGGAAAAAGAAAAATTATCCCTATTCAGAAACTTTTTTATTAAGAAGGTTTGTTTAGGTAATTTTGAATTAGTTTTCTTTTTATTTAATTTTAAATTTAAAATTTTACAGGTAGTTGAGAGTGCCAAAGTGGTAATATTACTCTTGTCATTGAAAAAAAAACTAAATAAATTATATTGTATTAAGTGAGAGAAGACTTTAGTAATGTATCAAGCTTTTATTTATTTATTTAAAAATATTGATGTCAATAATACATACTAGCACTTTACACAAGTCAAATATAAAATATAACATTAAAATAAGACCATTATTACTTAAACAATATTACAATTACATTGAAAGTATAACAATTTTAAAATAATAATTTTTTATTAAGAATATATATACACGAGGTCTGTTTTTCATTTAGAAATATTTTGCACTTTTTCTACCCACGTAGTTCTAAAATACACCTTCTGTAAGAGCGCTTACGTAAAAAAAGTGTAGAATAGTGCACACTATTTCTGAATAACAAACAGACCTATACATCACAAGTTACACACGCTACAAAATGGCTTCCATTAGTATATTCCTTTTATGCTCTAGAACAGCCCGAAACGATACCTTAAGTGTTCTTTTATATTAGGTCTGTTTGTTATCCAGAAATAGAGTACTCTATGTTACACTTTTTTGTCAATAAACCGTTTGTTATCTTCAGTGTAATTTAGAGCCGCTTTCCAGCCTGCCTTTTTGTGCACGCAACGAAGCACCTGTGCGCCACAAAATATGAAAGGCGGTTTGCACCACTGTGGTTTAAGCAGTTTTAAGCCCTTCTTAACCTAAGTTGCATTGAGACGGTGCCAAATATTATGACAATAGTCACATTCAAAACTTCCCTTAGTTAAGAAAACAGAAAACCACAACGGTGCAATTGGCCAAGAGTCTATTAATCTAGAGGGGTTATGACATCGTCGAGAATTCTGATAGAAAAAGTCCAAGACGTGAAGGTGTGAAAGGGGTCGCTTATGTTGGCGGCCCTGTCGGGTAACTCTAAAAGTTACTAGCATTCTCAGCTGTGGACAGAGTCGTGCCACAAGTCGAAGTTTTTATATGGGGTTATTTTTACAGTTGAAAATATTTGTGTAGAGTTGATATTTTATTGGTTTTGACTGTTTTTACTATATTGTTTTTGGTAGTGTTTAGTCGTGTAGTTTTAATTAGTCCTTAGTGTGCAATACACCAAAAAGTTGTGTTTCCCATAAGGATTCTGTTATTTGCTCGGAGCATGTTAAAACAGACGATTTTTATATGTCTTCCAGAAAAATTGCAAAAGCAGTGATTATGAGATCCTGATCAAAAAAGAAAAAGGCGATTAATAAAAGAAGGTAAGGTGAAAAATATGGTAATTGTTTACAAAACGGTTTTCTGCTATTTTTGGATTAAATGGCAAAATTTTTATATAGTCGTATTCTAGTGTCCTCAGGGATTGCAAATATACAAGCGCAGAAGAGAAATTATGTGTTTTAATATTTTTTATTTCGATTTTAAAATTTAAAATTACCATTGATTTCTTCATATAATGCGAAAACTCCCCCTTATGACAAGAAACAGAGCAAGAAATTATTTTTAAGGTTAACCGTGCAGTGTTGCCAAATCGGGGTATTTTCCCCGCATTTTCACGTCTGAAATAAAATTGGGTAAAATAAAAAGCCGCTTTGCTAACCAGAACTAACCATGACCGACCTTTTAGACAAATTCAAAAACTCTTACTAGTCGGTCATGGTTAGTTCTGGTTAGCAAAACAGCTTTTTATTTACCCCAATTATATTTCAGACAGAATGTCAAAAAATTTGATGGCTCAAAGTGATTCAGTCTGGCAGCACTGTGAACCCCTAAGATTGTTTTTTCATAAAATTTAAAAAAATAGCCAATTTTTTGTTTGTGCGCACGTAAATTCTAATTCCTAATAAATAACAGAAGGTGTGTAAAAAAAATTAACCATTTAATAATAAAATAGCAGAAAACCGTTTTGTAAACAATTACCAAAAATATGATTTATGCTAATGCTGCTATTACTAACAAATATTCTTTTATTGTAGCAGTTCCATTCAGTTTGCATTATTACACCTCGGATAACAAAAACACGGTTTTTAAGTCCACCAGTGACTCTTCACAACTCGGAATGTAGTTACACAGTTATTAGTAAGTAAATTGAAATTTTTGTGTGATTTTAATTATAGTTATTTGTTGTCAAGAAAGTAAATAGTCAATAATGACTTGCTTATACCTAGAACTGATCAACTTTAGGTATATGCATTAATGTACCTTCAGAATGTGTATTTAATTATTTTTTCCCATTATTTTGTACATTTATTAAGTTTGCAGTTAGTTACATTCTTTAATTGTATTTAATTTTTTTTGGATACTTATCTACCAATTACTTGGTATATTATGTTGAAAATGACATGTTTTAAAATATAATTTATATTTTTTAGATTTGCCTTTTACAACTTTAAAATTAAGAAGTTTTTGTTTAGATTGTGTAGTATGAAGTGGACTGCGAAGAACTTGTAAGTAAGTTAAACTTTCGAGTACCAAATAAGAACACGAGATCTAATTCTTTGTTTTATCTTACAAGGGCTGCCAACAAACTATAAATGAAATTTTTGTGTTTGTATTAAGTAGGATTTTAATGCTTAAATGATGTGTATGTTTTAAAATATGAAATGTAGTATACCACAAAATATTATTAAATAATACTAGAGGGTTAAAAGTAACGAAAAAGAGCGTACCCGTATGTATTCGTTACTATATCAATTAGTACTCGTTACTATCGTATCGTTACGTTACTCGTTACTTCTGATACCTCATAACATGCTATGTTATGTAAGAGGAACGAATCGAGTCGTATTGCGTATGCGTACAGTTGGACGTCGCGGTGTGAAAACATACTAATGCATTACATACCAAGCTGCGTAAGGTGTATTTTTTCACTTGTTCATATTTTAAACCAGAATTGTGTTTAAGTTATTCTTAAATTAGTTTGATTTAATAAGTAAAGTGTATAACTACAAGTAAACTGTTGACGGAATCTACCAAATTTGCAATGGATTTACTATTTTGAAAATTTTAATCGTGATCTTATGTTATATTACAAGCAACAAATAGATGTCGAAAGTTATTTATTATCAATGAAATTTACACAACATTCTATTAATAAGTCAACATTAAAATAGTTTTGGTTAGAATGAAATTAATCACAAAAATGAAATAAACCATGTTTTAAACAAAATAAAAACAACAAAAAAATCTTTTGTTCTTAGAATTAAAATAAACGTAAAAATAAAATAAAAACATTTCAAACAAAACTAAAACAACAAAGAAAATCTTTTTCGTAAAATGAAATTGAACCTAAAGCGCCGCAATTGTTATGGGCAAGCATTAACATTTAACATCTGCGACTTGCTCGTCGCGCCATATCAATAAAAAATCATAATTAAATAAAAACATTTTATGTCAGGAATTTCTGGTTTATATTTAAAAATAAAATCTTCTTTTCTTATCCATTGTAGCAAGAAAATTAAACTGTAAAATTAAAAAAATAAGTGTAAATAATAATATATGAGATATAAACAATTAATAATATTTAAAAATTAACAGCAAGAAACAATTAAATGCCATTAGAGCGTTTAAGATAAGAACAAAACAAAACGTGAAAATATGCGGTAATAAAAAACAAAAACATACATATTTCTAATTTGTAAAAAATACTTTCATACCTTTTTTCTGTTCAAATTTTAAACTTTGTCTACACAAATACCTTTAATAAACGTTTAATACGTTTTTAAATTCACCAAAAGATTGCGTCCTGGAATTAAAACATACGATCAGCAAACGTTAAAACACGCATCAACTGTACTTGCGTGAACAGTATAATACGAAAAATGCGAGTAACGAAATACATGCGAGTAACGAAATGCATTCGTGTGTAACGTTTCGTTACTCGGTACTAGATGGCGCACCCGTTACTCAGTACCGTATACATACGGTTTGTTACACCTCTAAATAATACCACTAAGTACTGTGTTCTTTTCTTCCATATCAAAATGTAAAAATTTCAGTTGTATTTTATTTAATTGTTGCAATTGTAAATGTATTGTAGTGTTGTAGTTGTGAAACAAATAAAGTTTAGTTTTTTAGCAATAAACCTGTATTCACATTTTTACATAAAATAATTCATTTATTGCCAAAGTGGAAAATTTTGCTATTATTCTGCAATATCAAGATGCTGTATGGTCCGTAAGTAAATAAATAACTAGTTTTTAAAAGTAACTTAATTAGTTTTTAAAATAAAATAAATTAAGGATTAATAGACAAGTTTATATATTTATGAAGTAATACAAAAACACCGCCATAAATTCCTAAAAAAAGGTTAATTTTTCTGTGGTTTGCAGTATCTGATTTGGAGTTGGATATTTTGTAATCTTACAAAGATCTTCAAGATAGCTTGTAAAAGCCCATTTCTGATCCTGCATTTACAGAAAAGCTTCCTTCCTGTCTTTCTTCTATAGGTATTTTCACGGCTTCTGCTTAGACGAGTTGGCCAGTATAATTCCTTTTCTGGCAGCTCCCAACAGAGCAACACATAGTGCAACTTTTATGCATCTTTTTACAGTTCAGCTAGAGAGGCCCCGAACTTCCCGCTTTCTTCGGTCCTTCATCCCTAGAGTGTCAAGACTATGGAACCTGCTACCTGCAGAATTTAAGTCTCTTGGAAATATACTCCCTCTTACCACACTTCAGCCACCCACGGGGCGTTCATACTAGGCCTCAGCCTTCGCGGACTGTTCCAAGATAAAAAAAATAATTAAAGTCCCCAAACTTGCTCATAAAATTTTATAAACGTCGTAATATAGGTGGGTATTATTAAAGAAAAAAAGGTGTTAATAATTCAATATCGTGTGTTTAAAAATAGAGTAAGTACTCATAATTGTAACAAATTAGCAATCATCAGTATTTTCTACATTTTAATTTTTTTCTCATTTTTTAAAATATTAATGTAGTAGATACCATTGAAAAGGTGCGCCATCGTCGTGTTGTCGCTTTAATTTTTAATTTCAATACTTAATTGAATTACATTTATATTTTTGAAATATAAATTTTGTTCGTCGGTATAAAAGCAGTTTTTCGTTTCCACCTTAATTCTACGCCACTGTCCGGCATAAAATCCAACATGGCCGAAATGGACCCTTCTTGACGTCACACAAGAGTTTTTCAATATGGCGGATGTCATAACCCCCTTTAGATTAATAAACTCTGAGTGACACCCCCCTGCTGTGCGCCTATATTCTCCAAGCAGACGTTCCATTAAGGGCCAGTTGTATAGGTTGAGGTTAATATCACGATTATTCTTTGAATTAACCTCAGGTTTTATTCTTGGATTAATCCTAGGGTTTATACACAGTTTTTTGTACAGTTGCATACCTCTGGGGTTTGGTCAAAAGGTTATTAAAATATTCCTAACTTCTCCTAGAAGTGAAGGAAGAATTTGTTTAACATAACCAAACTGCATTTTTATTTTTTAAAGCATGATTCCTAAGTTATAAAATAAAAAATGTGGATGTTTTTAATTTTCTTCTGGAAAAGTGGGTACTTACTGGTTGGTATTTCTTTGAAGATGTACACCAATTTGTTGGAGAAGTACTTCCACAGAGGCTTTTAAAATTCTAAACCTATTTATAAACTCCTGGTCTACCCAAATTTCCATGGTATCGATACGATTAGGAAAAATTCTGCCTCTTCTTTGATTTTCTATTATATTTATATTATCTAAATCGTCGTAATCGTCGAATAGTACATCCTCAAATATTTCGAACGCCTCCATTTTTATTTATTAACCTAAGCATTGTGAGTTAAACCCCTTACCCATCCAGATTGGGGATTTCCCGGGTTAACCCAAATTTTTAAAGGAATCCTGGCTACACAACTCTTTTTTTTTGAAATCTGAAGATTAACTGCAATTTTGGGGGTTTCCAACCTTAAAGGGCCAATTTTTGTAATGAGATATTTTCCTTCCCTTTACGCTACATATTCTGCCTCCATAGTCAAGTTTTTATAAGTCGAAAAACCCATGATACTATTACTAAAAAAAACCATTGGGTTTAATTTGAGACGTTGCGCATGATCACTGACGACAAAAAATTCTGTTGTCGGTTGGGAAAGGTTTTTTAAACCCTTTTTTTTAAGTTTATTGTTTTTTTATTTATGACGTTTAAAAAAAAAATAAATCTGGTTAACCACTAAATTAAAAGAAATCGGAAGCCATTTTAAAAACTCCCGTTTCGGGGGAAATATCGTCAGGCGTCGGGGCGACAAGATAGGTTTTTTCATGCGCGTGGGTTTATTTTTTAAATTGTAAAAAAAAACCTTAAAAGAAAAAAACCATTTTAAAATGGTATTTACCACTATTAAAACCCACGCGGTTATTAATGGTTTTTAAGGTGACGTCACAAATGGCATCATTATTTAAACCGGATTTACCATGTTTAGAATAAAGGGGTTATGAAAGTGAAATGTCATTATGTCAAATTTACTCAAAAATTTTTTCATTTACAGTTTTTATTTTTTTTGGGGGGGTTGCAAAAAGGAAAAAATTGAAAAAAAATCACAAATCACAATCAACAAAAACATGAAACATAAAATTTAAGGTTACCTTTATAAAAAAGATAAAAACCCAAAAGGGTACTTTCGATTAAGTGGTTATGAAAAGAGAACAGCTGTTTTAAAAACCAAAAAAAACCCAAGGGAGAACGGGTTTTGGGTTTAATCGACTATACCGGTTGGGGAAGGGTTGGGGTCAATTTTAATGTAATAATGGGGTACATATGGTATGACCCCAGTTTAAAAAAGAGAACCTTTTCCCTACCCCAATTAGTGATGGAACCTTCCCAATTTAAACTTCCGAAATAAAATTTTTGAATGATTCGAATATTTCCCTTGGGTATTGAAATTTTTTATTCCAATCAGCGGGGTATATTACCGCACTTTTCGGATGATAGTTCATTCAATTCCGGGGGTTATTCATATCAAGAATAGAAATTTTCCCAAAATGTACTTTTTTTGGGGGGCCCCTGTATACTATTTATACACCAACCAATAATTACGAATTAAAAAAAAAAAAAACTTTCCCCCGCACCACCAATAACAGCAAAAAAAATTTAAAAAGTACAAGAAAGGGGGGGAAAAAAACATCAACCCAATAATAGTCGACTGAAAAAAGCCAAACAAAATAATTCATTTTTATCTTCCACATCTGATTTACCGGAAAACTTATTTAAACTTCGGCTTTAAAGCCACATGGAACGTGACAAAACGAATTTACTTTACCTAACATTTAAAAATTTCTTGGGCTTCGAACACGTAATGAAAGGTAGGTCCTTCAATTGGGTCCCAAAGTAAAAAATTTTGGGTGAGGTTACCATCGGTGCAAATTGTTTTGTTTACGTTAATTTGGCTATTTGATTTTGTGTGTTTTAAAAGTTTTCTGTTGTGATTTTGTTAAACAATTTGGTTAATGAAGTACTTTTAGTGTAGTTTGAACTAGAGAATACTACTAAGTGATGATAATACTCTTAAATGTCTATACAATTAAAATATGTTAAAAAGTTTTTGGTCTTTTAAAAAACTTACTGTTTTTTAGACCTGCCTTCACGCAAGATTCCAAAGTGCCTACAAACAATATAAGCCAAGAAATTAAATTAAAAAATTTACTGAGACACCCTGTAATAAAAAATTAGTTCGGAAACAATATCCCTTGCCAGTGCTATTAAGCTTGAAGAGTTGGGCGTCTCGGATAGACTTAGAAAAATTTTAAAAAATTGTAAATTAAAAAAAATATTATTTAAATAAAATAAACTAGACCGTTTCTTAGTTTATTATCGTCTATAAGGGCAGGTAATTTATTCTGTTTTAATATTTTAGTTTTAAATTTATGTTTATATAACCGTAAACAATAAAATGTGACTATTATTTATTTTAATTAAAAATATGCTTGTGCTTGTTGTGATTTATTGGTTTTAAATAAATTGGCGTGTAAACCTTTTATGTCTATATAATTGATTTTTAATTATCCCAAGTTAATTTCATAAAATGCTTTTGGGCAGTTTGAATAATGAAACTATATGTATTATGTGATTGTTCTTCTATAAATTTAATTTACTACAAACATAAAATTATATATTATCATTCCCAATTAAAAGATCATATTTTTAAAGGTATACGATTCAAATTTTGCTTGCAATTTATTTTGCATTAAGAAACCTTTTCTAATTTCACAGAAAATTCCATATAAATCATAGACGCGCTTTTTGCCAGAACCAGTGGTGACGTCACAGCGAGTTTGACCTTGGCAGACAGATTCGGCAAGCTGAACCATCCTTTAATATATAATCGTTGCTCCATAGTTAAGTTACACCTAAACGCTAGTTTTTTCTTTCGTGTTTTGTGAAGCTAATCCTAAAGCAACTAAACTTTTAGGTATATATTGCCGGAGTCTCATGCATCCGATTTCCGACGATCCGATCATCCGAAAGAATTTTGATTGGTCAGAACATTGTGGCGCCACATGTTCTGACCAATCAAAATACTTTCGGATGATCGGATTGTCGGAAATCGGATGCATGAGACTCCGGCTTATGAATTTTTGGAGTTTTAAACTGTTTCTGTAATAAAAATACTTTTTTTTTAAAGATACGATCATTATACAGGAGCAACGCCACCACTGATATACTTCGGCAAAAGTCGGAAATTTCCCTGAGATGTGCAAGACGATCGCTGTTCGTCAGAAAAGTGCGGAGCGGGAGGGGAAGACAAGAGTAGCAGCAGGCAGCTTGCCGTCTTACCGTCGTCCATTGGAAACCAGCTGATTTAAGTTGCCAATAAAATGTTCCGGTTTCTTGCAGCTTTTTTGGAAAAAAAAGTGTGTAAAAATTGTGCAGTTAACGCCGGAACCAACTAAAATCGTTGTAGAAAGGCAGGTGATAATGGAAAATAAACAATGGTCAGCCGATTACCAACAATCTGTGACGACAGGTATTGAAAGGACCACCAACAAAAGCAACACAAAAATTCAAGTAGAAGAAAATAAGCACCAAAACTCTCATATTAAAGAAGATCCAGATGAAAAAACTATTTTTCCTCATATTAAGAATGAATATAAGTTCACCAGTGTTGAAGTTAGGTTTGTATAGATATTAATTGACAGTTTTATTTATAGCCAAAGCTAAACAGATTAATACCTCTTTAAAATAAACAAACAACCTAGACTGGCTATGTTAAATTTGAATTTGATTATTAAGAGTTTATATTAAAAATTGATGCTCTATATAGCTTATCCTAGCTTACCAAATTTAACTGTATTGTTTTTATTGTTATTTTTGTTTAAATCCTATAAACTAGCGTAAAACAAGGGGTGAACAACACTGGGAGAGATTTTACATGTTAAATGTTTCCCCCATATTTGTTTATAGATAAACATTTCTGCAATAATAATTTTTGGTAATTGTCTCGAAAGTTGCCTCCTCTCCGATTTTGACCAAATGAACGGGTTTTTTGTAATTATGAATCTGAAAATATTTTTTCGGCAACGTTTCTTTTCGAGAATTTCCTCAAAGTTGAAAATCAAACTAACCTTTTTTCACTATATTCCCCCTTTTTTTGTACACAATTTTGATTTTTATATAAAGTGGCACACAATATTTTATAAACACCCTTTAAAACCTTATATTTTTATTTATTTTACACCTTTTTTTCCATTAAATTGTGGAGCTTTCACTTTCAAGCGGGCGGCCATGATTCCTAGTGTATGCATGGTTGCGGCCACAATCCGACGTGTGAAAGTGGAGGTTTGCAATTAAATGGAAAAAAGGTGTAAATAGATATAAAAACAAGTTTTTAAAGGGTGTTTTTAAAATATTATGTGCCAATTTAGTGTAAAAATCAAGAATTCTATGCAAAAAGAAGGAGGAATAGTGTAAATAAGGTTATTGATTTTCAACTTTGATGATGAATATCTCGAAAACGAAACGTTGCCGAAAATATTTTTTCAGATTCGTAATCAGAGCCCCAAAAACCCTTATACCAAATTTGGTCAAAATCGAGAGGAGGCAACTTTCGAGACAATTACCTTATTTTTTTAAAACCTGAATGTCTAGATATTTCTGTACCTACAACTCTAGGCTTAATGATTTATATGCAATACCCATAATTAGTTTTATATCAAACCTAATACCTAAATCGTATCCTTTGCCAAAAAATTAAGGTGATTTTTTACTTATTAAGTCCATCGCCGATTTTATTTAAATTTTGAATAGGTGGTTTTTATTTGTCGGAACATTCTAGTTTTTGAGTAATGACCTAAACTCAGAACTGCACAAACTTTCCTAAAATTTCACCTTCTTAAAACACCCAAAATGGAAGATTTTATGGTAAAACACTTAATATTTTATGGGAACACCTAAAAAAAAAACTTTATTTTTACTTTTAAAGAGGCAACAAATTTTTTAAAAGGTGTAATACTTGGTATGTAAATTCACATAAATAATTACCTGCAAAAAAATGATATATTGTGTCATGTGGTTTCTAAGATATTCGCTTTTCAAAATCGCCCGTTTTACTACTGACTGGCTGGCTGATGCAGTCATTGACTCTTTAAATTTATGGGTATTTCCTATCTTGAAATTTGTTGAATAAGTTAAACATTTTTACGTGGAATGCCTTGAAATAGGTGTGGTAATATCGTATGTTTGGGGGGGTGCTTTGAAAGTGTGGAATCTGACTTAAACTAATTTACTAAGGTCAAAATTGTCTTAGACTTTAAAATGTAGGCAGGATTTTATTCCATTTACTGAACTCTTCAAGAATATCCCAGATGGTTAAGCAAACACTTAAGAAAATTAATTGTATAGGAGAATGCACTCTATAAGAGATTTAGGATTGGATAGACTATGCTGCCTTTTCTGATATTAGACATGGTGTGTAGTGTCCCATGGATTTATGTTATTTGTCATTGGTCTTTAGCAGAGAGCATCTGATACCGGAGAATGTAAAGCACTTTTGGTCATATATCAAAATCTTAATGCGATATATGGGAATACCATCCACTATGAAGCTTGGTGGTTATATTTTAAGGACCCTAAAGGTATTGGTTAAACAGTGTTACAACTGAACATAAACAAATATGTTTTTCTTGGCACACATTGTGGCCGGTGCTTAATGAATGAATACACGAAATACAGCGACCACTTGTCAAATTATACACCCTGACCGGTTTTTTAATAAATAAGGGGGCATTATTTACCCCATATTTTACTTTTGAATTAAGGGTTTTTGTATTATCTGCCTGAAAAACGGGGTAACCCATAAAATATGGGGCATCTGGCAGCCCTAATAATAATGCAGTGTAGTCGGCCTATAACAATAGGTACCATAGAAAATATTCATGCTGTGCTGCGCCTTCTAGAAAAGCATGGGCAAAATACGCATGTATCTATTAAAAACTCTTCGCGCATATTCCTACTAGAGGCAGTCCTGCCGTTTGGCCTTGTGAACAGACGTGCGAGATAAAAGAAGAATAGGTCTTTTCTTTCTGTCTCTTTTGCTCTAACGTGCTGATTGGTTGGTGGAAGAGGTATACACCCAGCTCTGCGTGTTAATTGGTCGGCCCCTCACCGCCTACCAATCAGTTGGAGTGAGAGAGAAAGGTTTTAGACCTATTCTTTTTTCTCGCTTGCACGCTTGTTCCTGCGGCCGAGCGGCCAGGCTGCCTCTAGTAGGTACAGCCTCGAAGATAAGATTAAACATATTGGTAAGCATTAATAGAGAACCTGCATGACCTTGTGATTATGCACTAGCGCTCATTTTGGCAAAATTTAGCATTTAGTATGTGAGAGAATTTGAATTTTATACTGATTGCTATAGTAATTATAAATTTATTGTTAAAATAAAAAATGTCAAACATTGTAATTATAAAGAGTGGGTTTTAAAAAATAAATGTCCCAGATTTACGGCTATCATCTGATAATGAGAATTTATTCCTAAGAAACCATGTAAAAAATGTTGAAGAATTGAATTTTGAAAGTACTAGTTTAATAAAAGCTCAAGCTATATGTCAAACTAGTATTAAAGAACATTTTGATGGTACACCTGATGTAAGTTTTTAATTAATTATTATTCTTGTTAACCATTAAAAATTAAAAAGAAACGATGAAAGTAGCCAACTTTGAAAATTGATATGTCGATTATTACAAATCATAAAGCCTTTAACCAAAATCATTTTAAAGTACAAGATAACTGCTCTTTTCTGTTAAGCAAAACCTCTACCTAAATTCATGTGGAAAAAAAATTATGAGGTAAAAATTTTAAAAATGTTTTGTTTTTGAATATATTTTTGTAATTAATTTTTGCTTTTAGAATGTGACATTTTGATAGAAAAGTTAATTTTAAACAACTTTTATGTTAACGTCTATTTACGAAAAGTGCCTATAATTTGAGTTAATATTAAAAACTAAAAATGGGCAAAATCTCACCCTCTTAATCTGTATTAAAAATGTATTTATTTAAATGGCAAACCTTGGCAGTTTTTTAAGGTCAAATTGAACATTTAAAATAATAAAACTCTTTTTAACGTTGTAGTTCGTTTTACTCTTTTTTTTGACATAGTCAATAAATAGCCTAACAAATTGATAAAATTTTGTAAAATTAAAAATATATATATATATATATATATATATATATATATATATATATATATATATATATATATATATATATATATATATAGGTGACAACAGAAACACTACCCAGCCTTTTATTTTCTTGAATAAAAACATATAGCTTTCAAATTTTAGGATGCTATAATATATCATAAGATGCTGATTTTGGATATTATAACATGTCTCTATCACTTGTTAAGGAAACGAATCAACTTGATTTTTCAATGGAATACCTGTATTTTTAAAATTTGGATTCTACGAATCATTTCTGATATAAAATGTATATTATATCCATACCTTTTGCATTTGAGAAAATGGCGATTAAAGATGCCAAACTCGATATTATAGTTTTATGGAAAACAAATAAAATGATATAAAAAATTATTATGTTTAATTTAATTTTTCGGAGACTCATCGTGGAGGTCATAATAAAACTACTTCCGGCTTTCCGGAAGTGCTGCGAAATTGACTTTTCCAATAATGTTACTTCAAAATTAATGCAACACCTGTATATTTTTAAATTTGATTCTACGGCTCATTCCTAATATAAAATCTATATTATATCCTATACCTATCTTTGTTATTTTGAAAATGGCGATTGAAGATGTCCAAACGACCGCATATTATGCAGTTATAGGGGAAAAAATAAACGTTAGAAACGTTAATAAGCCTAAAATAATTCAGGCCATCTCTTTGGAGCAATTTTGTTATTTTAATATTAGTTTTTTATTTAAGTAGTTAATTACAAAATAATTTAATATTAAATTAAAAAATACTAAATGTTTCTAACGTTTATTTTTTTCCCCTATAACTGCATAATATGCGGTCGTTTGGACATCTTCAATCGCCATTTTCTCAAAAACTAACAAAGATAGGTATAGGATATAATATAGATTTTATATTAGGAATGAGCCGTAGAATCCAAATTTAAAAAAATATACAGGGTGTTGCATTTAAATTTTTGAAGTAACATTATTGGAAAAGTCAATTTTCGCAGCACTTCCGGTAAAGCCGGAAGTAGTTTTATTATGACCTCCACAGATAGAGTCTTGAGAAAAAATTAAATTAAACATAATAATTTTTATATCATTTATTTGTTTTCCCATAAAACTGCATAATGTGCGGTAGTTTGACATCTTTAATCGCCATTTTCTCAAAAAACAGAGATAGGTATAGGATATAAATAAATTTTATATCAGAAATGATTCGTAGAATCCAAATTTAAAAAATATACAGGGTATTCCATTGAAAAAATCAAAGTTGATGTCGTTTCCGGTTAAACCGGATGTGATAGAGACATGTTATAATATCCAAAATCAGCATCTTATGATATATTATAGCATCCTAAAATTTGAAAGCTATATGTTTTTATTCAAGAAAATAAAAGGCTGGGTAGTGATTTCGTTGTACTGTAAATATATATATATATATATTATATATATATATATATATATATATATATATATATATATATATATATATATATATATATATATTCTGTCAAATTTTAATGAAACTACATCCAGCAGGCCTATTTTAAAAATTGCGTCGGAAAAAAGTTGTGGACAAAAAGCTAAAAAATAATATTAAAATTAAGATTAAAAAAATATATATTAATTCGCTTTGCATTTATTTTTCAAAAAAAAGTTTTATTACAAAACGAATAAAATTTTATTTTTTACGCAATTTTACTTGTAAGTTTTACAACACAACAACTGGTGTTACCAGATCTTGGTTTGTTTTAACCCTTGTTTCCACTCATAATCACCTAATTAAAATTTTCTTATTAATATTTATTGTTTCAATAAGTTATTGTAATATACTTATATATTAAATAAAGATAACAAAGAAATAATTAATAAAAATAACATGATTCGTGAGTCGATATTGAAATG